>VBVQ01001351.1:0-31901 GCA_011636635.1 Tetramorium simillimum
GGGGAGGGGAGGGGGCGGGGGCGCACGTGGTAACGCGACTGCGAAACTTCGCCGATCGGTCACCATCAATCATCGGCGATTTTCTCCTATTTGACGGTCATTTAATTACCGAGATAAACCCGTTTGCCGCACGCGCGCGCGTACACGATGAAACGAGCGGCCCCGAAGCATTTCGTCGGCCGTGTCACGCACGGCGATCGACACGCGATGCAACTTACGGCGCCGCGACTGTTGACAGGGAAATACGACGATCGACAGCCGACGCTACGATACGGAGCGAGAGAAATGTGCTAATAACGCCGGAGCTCTCCCGAGGAATCCATGCTCCCGGGATCCCCGGCGTCGAAATAAATCTACTGTATCAACGAGGACGAAGAGATTCCGCTAAATCGTGATATTTAATACAATCGACGCCGAGAATAACGAACCATGAATTTCCAGCAATTTATATTAATTCATTATAATTTATATAAATTTATATCACTTTAATTAAAGTCGCGCCATATATCTCCGTATATTACGTAAAACGAAGAAGTGTTCGCGTAACGTTCAGACGGGCATAATTAAATTAAATTAAAACGACTACCTACCACCGCGTCACTCTGTTTCGTCGTAAAAGGAAAAAGAATTCGATGCGAATGTCGCTAATCAGGTCCTCCGTCGTAGTTGTTTCATCAAATCGCTTTATTGCACGAACATTCTACATACACAGACGCGATTCCCCGAGAAACAGTAGCGAATCTTTCGACTCTCACAGTCATTGCCTAGCTGTCCTCGAAATCTACATCGACATGTGTCGCATCGCAATCGCAACGATTTACTTTATTGTCTCGACGTGCAGGACAATATTGGGTCTTCCCCTAAACAATATGATATAAAAGGGACTTTGATTTATTTTTTACCTCAAAACCGAACGTCTTTTCGCCGGGAATTGAAAATTTAAACAATTTTAAATCTATCTATCTATCTCAATAGATAGAAAGACACAAATAATAATAGGAAATACATTCTGGATTAAAATTAAAATGTCAATTTCTTATTTTACTACAAAAATAATAAAAACCGTTTTATGAGACCTAATATTTTTATGAGATGGAAGAATTTTTTAGAATACACACCCAAAAAAAATAATGTTTATATACGTGAAGTCCCCTAAATCTTAGAGGATTTTACTCTTATATTGACCTCAAAAGTATTCCTCTGAAATCAGAAGAAAAATAGTATAAACAAGAGTATTTAAGAGAGAAAAAAAGTATTTTTCACTTTATTTTGAAAGAGGAATGTTTGGTGTGAAAAAGTAAGCTTAGATGAGATTATAGGGAAAATCAATTGAACGTAAAATATTTTTTTTTTGGGTGCAGCTTCCAAACATTTCGCAATATTCTGGACTCACCCTATCGGGGAGGAACGTGTCCGGGGTAAGCTCTCGGCGGCATCCCGGCGCGGCCGCGGTCCTCGCGTCCGAATGCATCCCACGCGCTCGTAATCGCCGATTATTGGCCGGTGCATCGCGCACGTGACCTACCGTAACGGGTGACACGGCTGTTTGGAGCGGTCGAAAACCGCGTGGCCCGCGGAGACGCGCGCGTCAATTTCAGGGGCAGGCCCACATTTATAATCAGGATCGTCGGATCGCTCACGCGACAGATCGCTCTTCAAGTTTCGAGCACAACGTGTCGCACGTCCTAGCCGCGCGCGTGACGATTCGCCGTCAAAACAATGCGCGGCTGCGTCCGCTCCGCGGCCGCGAAGGAAAAAACGGGGAGAGTCGGCGCTCCCATCGCTGCTTTACTGTTACCGTTTCGAGCGCGATTTAATTCGCGTCGCTGTAAAAAAAATACGCTTGTAAAATAAATCGATCCCGACAAACGCAGCATTTTATTTTCAGGACTATTTCAGATGGGATTTCTCTGGAGATCGGGTACAGAATTTTATGTAATCGAAAGTTATAAATTTCGTTTTACGGACCACGACTAAATATTAATATCGTATAAATCGCATCTAAACTGCAACGGCTAAATCCCGTCGATCTTATTAATTCAAAAATTTGAGATTGCCGAAAAATTTATTCGGCAGTGACGGCGGACTCGTTTCGTCCGCAAAGTGAGCGAGATTCTGACAACCGTAAAACTAATAATCATCACAATTGCAGCGCCATAGGAGCACGTAATTTCACGCACACAGAGGCGCGATGCCGCGGCATTGTCGCCCGTTCGCGTTTCGCAATTGGCTCATTGACTGGCGCACTTGCCCGGGAAGCACGTGGCCTCATTGATAATCGAAAGAAGAAAAAATTAACAGAGAGGAAAAAAAAGACGAGCACCTCGACGCGCTCGCTGGTCTCCGCGATGCGAGAACGTCGCTTTCGGTGCCAAGAAAAAAAAAAAAAACAAATCTCGACAATGAGCATACACTGAAAGAATTGAAACTCACGGTTGCTCTCCCCCGAGCGCGTCGCGGAGACCGAGTCGTCGAGGATACGTCGATAACGAGGACGGCGTCCGTCGTCGCGAAGGAAAGCGCGACTTCTTCGTCGACGACGTCGGACGTCGTCGGCGCGGAAAAGCTTACAATCGTAACCGTTACGTACCTCACCATGATCTGACCCACAAACGAAACGGCAGCCAGCGGCAGCAGCGGCAACGGCGATCCGGGTTTCCGCGGGGATCGCGAACCCCGCGCAGAGCTCCAAGGTCTCCCGGGGGGGTGCCGCGGTGCACACACTTTGGCCCGTATACCAGATGATAAACACACCGCCGCGAGGGCGCGAAAACCGAGGGAACGGACGGACGTGCGATTGTCGCGCGCACGCACGCACGAATGCACGAACGCACGTAAACTGTCACCCACGCGCGGCCGGTGTCGGCCGTGTCAAGTCGTCGCGAGAGACACGCACGCACCGCGTTGGCCACTGGCAGCTGTCACTCACGGATTGCCCGTGAAAACGTCGCGGCCCGAAGTGGCATAGCGAATCACGGGGAGACAGAGACAGCGGGAGAGACTGGAGAAGGCGAGGAAGGGAGAGGGAGAGGGAGAGGGAGAAGGAGAGAAAGACGGAGATCGCGAGGCGCAGCGAGTCGGTGAGAAGGAGAAATGGGGAGAAAGGGGAAAGGAGAAAGAAGGGGAGAGAGAAAGAGAGAGAGAAAGAATGAGAGAGAGAGCGTCGGGCATGCATGCACACTAGAGGGCACTGCGATGGCGGCGGCGGCGGCGATGGATGGGCCGTGCTCCGTCGCGGACGGTGGCGCAAAGCGATTAAGCGATTTTGTTGTGGACCCCGATTCTTCCCTTCGTCGGCTCTCTCTTCCCGGCTTTCCACTTCTCCCGCGCGCCGCCTTTCGCCTCTCCCGCGCGCCGACCGCGCTACGCCATGAACGTGCCCTAGAACGGAAACCCGGCTCTTTATCCCCACCCCGCTGCCGGCTCCCCACCGTTCGTCGAGCGCGGCCGCCGCGCGATCCCCCACCGCGCTACGCCAATAACGTTCGCGTTGTGCCCGCGAGCGCCAGGCGCGTAGTACCCGAGAGCGCGCGCAGGCACCCCCGGGCGGCAGAGGGCACCACTTTTAACGCGCGTCAACGCCGACTGCGCGACCGGTCACGGCGGTCACCCGCGCGGTCCGTGTTCGACTTTTTCAGTGGCGCCCTTGTGTTCGCCGATTATCGGCGCTTCTTTTTAAAGCGCCTGCAAAAAATAAACGCTGTCCGATGTAGAATTTTGAACGTAAATAACTGAATAGCAAGACGAGATAAAAAGTCTGCTATTCAACACGTTCATGAGAATATAATCATTATTAATTGTATTGAACAATATTTTGCCATCTTATATTTAATAAAAATTACGAAATGATGAAAATTTTATGTATATATATATAACAGACGTAGAAATCTCGTTGAACAATGTATTAAACGCGTTCAAGACCGTTTGATCTGACCCTTTTTTTTTTGTGTGGACAACTCCAAACATAAATATTAACTTTAAGTAAGCTCGAGTTCATTCTTTGTATTTACTGTTACTGTATTTACTTTCTGATATTTATTTGTATTATCTTAACACGTAACATGTTTTAAATTTCAGAATTATCGAATGAAAACGTCTAATGATGCCTTCACGACACAGCGAGCAAATTTTTCATTTTAAATATCGAATCGTTTCAATCATTAGGAATAATGTCAATATCTCACCAAATCTTAATTAATTTAACGACACAAGTAAGACTTTGCCCAACAAATTTAAGATACGAACAAATCGGTATAATGTAAGATTTTGAAAGTTTTTCATTATTTTCTCCGCGGACAACATAATTTTCAGAATGTAATAATGATCTCTGAAATAACCTTTAATTATTCGAGTTATCAGTTCTTTTAGCCCCTAAGATAAAATGCATCACATAAATACCATAATTATAAAACAATTAAATCTTACTTTATTGTACACGCGATGCTACATGAGAGAAAACATATTTAAAAGAAGTTAACATAAATTAAATGACATTAAGTCTGTGGGGACCTGTAATTGTATAAATTTAAAAGAAAATCCCACACGAGTAATTAAAGGTTACCAATAAGCCATTTGAAATTGTAATATTTAAGCTGTAAAAATTGCCACAGTAAACGAAGCTTGATAAATTGACGCACAAACATTCCAATTTCAAGAACTAATTAATCAATAATCTATTTTATTGATTATATCGAATTACATTGCAATTGAGATTTGAATGATTGTACGTTATTAATTCATCAAGCTCCATAAGCCGTTTATTATGTCAATTTTTATGTACGATTCTTTATGAACTCCTTAACCTCAGGTGATTTTAATATTTAAAGTACAGTACAGTCTTTTTTGGAATTGCCGTAGCTATTATTCAGAGCATTTGTTCCGCTCTCTTTCTAGGTAGACGCGAAAAACTGTCCCGGCATTTTTCTTTTTTATCGCAGCCGCGCGCGCGAGGAAACGCGGTCACGTCGCCGGTACCCCGTGACGCTTGTGCGACGTCCCTGGACCGTTCCACCGTCCGATCCCACCATTCGCGCACGCCGATGCGCAGAAGGCGAATTGGCGGCTACTGCGCCGCGTCTGGGAGCGCTGCGACCGGGGGACGAGCCCCGTTTCCGTGCGCGGCGGCGTTGTCCTCTCGCAGAAACTGATCGATCGTACGCGCGTACCGCCGGCACGGCCATTGTGTAAAAAGGACCCATGACGCTCGGATAGTGCACGCTGAGGAGTGGACGCGTAGTTTTTTCCCCCCCAGTTCGTCCTCCTGTGATATTTAGACTGTGCCAATATAGGTGAGTAGAGACAAAAAAATAAGCTTATCCGCTTTTTTTCTGCCTTCCGTTTCGTCCGTCGCCGCCGCCGCCGCGCGTTCACGGGCGACCGCGCGTTTAATTTCGAGTGGAAAGTCGCGGAAAATCAGGTCGCGCCGCGCCATGTCGCGTCGCCGCGTTCTCATGCCGCCGACCGGGGAGGGAGAAAAATCGTCGCGTTTTCCGCTCTGCGTCGCCGGTTTCGGCGAGAATTCCGGCACCGCTCGCGGCTCTCGGCGCGACGCGGATAGAGGATTTTTCCGCTCGAGCATTTTCGGCGGTTTTTCGCCATTTTGTCTCGCCCGTGAACGAGAGGTCGGCCATTACGCGCGATCGCGGGCTGGTCCCGCGGCGAAACGGGATCCTCGTGGCGAAATCCTTGCGTCGTTCCGTCCAGACGCGGCGATCCGGAATGACGCACGTCGTCGAGCCGTCGAAGCCGGCTACTCCGCGACGAACGGAGGTTGTTGCACTTTAAACGGGTTATCGTTTAATGAGAAAAAAAAAACTGCATAGATAATACATTATAAAGCTAGATCAGGTGATAGGAAAAGAAATCACTCGTCGAGATTATTGCCAGATGGTGCGGAAAACCGATGCGGCGCTATTAAAAGTCGTGCGACACGCGAAACTGTGCAGGGTTCATTGCCGGTCGCGGAGACGGAAAAATTCGGAGCATCGTCAGGGGCGAAGGCGACTGCCTTATCGCAAAGCGCGAATTTTTCTTGAGAGAATCTCGAGAGAGTCGTACGCAGCGTCGTGTGAAGCTTGCTCGTACAATGTAAGAAGAATAGTTTAACGTGATTAGTTAATTTCTTACGGCTCGAGGCTCAAAATCATTGTGGACCAAAGGCGAATAAAATAAAAGCTAATTGTGAATTTTGTAGATTAAAAGGAAAGACAATTATTCAAGGATTACTATTCTGTGAAGCCTACACAGCTTTTGAGCCAGCGACGCCGTTCTGCGTCGCACTTGCGAATGGTGTTTATGATTATAAAAAGCAGCGGTCGACTAAAAAAAAAAAAACTACATGCGAGTCAATTATATGATTTACACAAGAGCTCCTGTGGTTTTATCTCGATTCCGTGCTAATCACAGAACGACTATTAATTCTTCAAAAGTGAGAAAACATTTCACCGGATCGGTAAATCGAGGGGAAATTTCATGAACGCATTGCGTCGTCTTGCGTCGTTTCTCGTTACGTCGCTTCTTACGGCGCGAGCGGCGTAACGCGAGCGACGATTGTTTGCAAATTTTTGTTTTCTATTGAATTGAACGAATAACGACAATCGACGTGGGGCAGTCCTTAACCGGTTTTTTTTTATTTCTGTCTTATGCAACCATAGGTCTTTCGCGCTCATCACCGGCCGATAATAGGTTATTTCGTTTATCGCGTTATTATGCCCGTATCTACGATGACGTTTCGACAAACTGCTAAATATAGCAAAGTGATCGAGGTCAAGTTATGAGAGGTTCGGGAAAGCGTCGGCCATGACTGCCGTAGCGTCGGGAATGAGAAAAGCGGCGCGCGACGTCCGCCATGACGTTGGCCGACGTGAAATTTCCAGACGCCAGGCGCAATTATCTCATCCCGTCGAGGGGGCGGAGCGGGGAGGGGGGAAATCGATCGGTCGCAATTTTCGCTTATCGATTCGACTCGCGAAGACGCCGGCGACGGTTAAGGTCCATTTCTACCGATGCAACTTTAATCTTAGTTCAACTTGCTTTTTTTTTGTATTCTTAGGCCTAGAAAAAGATGGGGAGTTAAAGTTGAACCGAGATTACAGTTCATCTAGATAGATTTGTGGAAATTGCCATAAGTCGTGCCCCGATCGAACGTCTCGCGTGCTCGGTCCGCTCGTTTTGATTATCGGGCCGTGATAAGCGGTGAGTCGAAGGATCGTCTCGTGAGGTTACGTAAAGGAACGTAACGTAATGTCGAGGAGTTCGAAGACAAAAGGGCACGCAGCCGTCGGTCCCGGTAACGTTAACGGTTTCAGCTTTATTACCGCAATTAAGCGGCCTTTTATTGGCATTCCAGTCAACGCTCGGAATTTATACGATCGGATTCCGTTCCGGCTTTATTTACCTTTCAGATCAAACGCGTAATAAAATAAACAACGATTGTAGGAGCAGAATCGCGACGTAATGGAGAGGAATCGAGCTGTGCGGTAACAGCAGGCGGGGGAATAATAAACGATGAAACGTCGATTGAACTGCGGTCATGCGGAACGATACATTTTCAAAATATACATTTTTTTTTTTCGTTTTCAGGCGCGCGACACTTTTATGCCCGACGCTTTTATTCTTCAATGTGTAATATTCATATTTATAGTCAAGTAAACACGAAATGTAAATGCAAGAATTAAAAACTCGTTTATCTTGAAATCTTTTTTCGAAATGTTTTCTCACTTTTGAAGAATTAATAGTCGTTCCGTGATTAGCACGGAATCGAGATAAAACCACAGGAGCTCTTGTGTAAATCATATAATTGACTCGCATACAGTTTTTTTTTAGTCGAACCGCTGTTTTTTACAATCATAATCACCATTCAATTAAAGTATTTATAGAATTGTAACGCGAAAGCAATTTCAGTGCGTTGCCAACGCAAACTTTTTATTTAATTTTTTTATCGTAATTTTCCCACAAATATATAATTAGTTTCCTGCTTTTCGTAGAAATAATAGATATGTAGGAAAATACGATTGAATGTGCCGCAACTTTTTTTTTTTAATAAATGTAACTTGCATTGTCAAATACAGTTGCAACAATTGGAATGTAAGCGCGAATTAGATTCGGGAATAGACAATTATATCGAATTGTACCGATCGTGAATTCTCTGAACTTGCAAATTTCTAAAATTGCGACGTCTTTCGAGTTAAAATTGACGCGGAGAACTTATGTCGCAGTAAAATACCATTGGAAATCGATACGGGTCGACGTTGCGATAGGTTCGATTTCTTTTCGGTGTTTTTCGGAACGTGCTCGTAGTTTAACGAGGGGAAAGGGGGGAAGGAGTGACAGAGGCTCGGTCTTCCGGGAGAGGACTCGCGGGAAAGCGAGTCTTCTCGATTGCCGGACGCCTCTTCGTGTCCTCCGCCGCTGAAAAATGAAATCGCGACCATCTTGACGCCGATCGTATAATTCGGCCTCGGCGGTGTTCTCAGTGCTATTCTCAATCACGTCGCAGTAGAGAGAGAATTTCCGTGCGGCGCGCATGCGCGCGCCGTTTTCCTATTTTTCCTTCTTGCTCGCTCCGGGACGCGTTCCGCTCTCGGGACGCTTGCTCGGACGCCTGCGCCACCAACGGCGGTCCGCGGCGGCGTAGCTGAGAGGCGTTGAGCTGCGCCATTGTTGAAAAGGGCAGCGCACGAGGCGGACGCCGGGCCTGGACGCTCTACCGCTGTTATACACTTTTCTCCATTGCTGTGATATTAGATTGTTTTATATCTTCCTTATTAGGTGAGTGAGCAATGTCGCATGTTAAGGCCGGCCGCGCGGCACGCGTGAATCGCGTGGATCGTGTCCCGAGCGACGGGAAATCGCCGCGTCGGGTATTGCGGGTGACATGGCGCGGCGGGCGGGTCCGTGAGATGGCGAGTGTTTTCGAGCCGGTATGACCTTTTCCGCGACGGCCACGATGCCGCGATATCCGACGAGAGCCTCGTTTTCTCTCGAGGAAGCGGGACTCACGCCGGATATCGCGCGTCGTCGGTCGCACGTCTGACGCGGGGAGGGCGGCCGTTGGCGATATCGCGCGTCGCGTCGCGTTCCGTTATCGTCGTCATCGCGGCAAGAACGAAGAATTTCCCGCGTGTAGTGGCGTAGGCGTTTGCGATTTCAGTGCTATTGTCCAGACGCGACGCACGAGCGCGGGGAATTCGGTCGGTGTGTGAACGCGCGCGCGCGCGCGCGCTCGTTCGTTCGCGCGTCTCGTCGTGTACGCGTCGGCGACGCGGCGCGGATCGATCGGTTCGTGGTTTTCCGCCGCGAGCTTTCCACCCGCCGCCATTTTGTCCCGGGCCCGACCTCGCCGACCGCCATATTGCGTTCCACGTCTCCGCTCTCCAATTCTCGCGGTTTCCAGCCCCCCTCGCCGCGGGGTGCGGGGAAATGGCCGCGTCGCAAAACGGTTCCTCTCTCCCCTCTTCTCTCTCTTTCTGTCTCGCGTGCTTTTTTCTCGTGCTCCCGTATCGCGACGGGCGCTCGCGGAATGCGATCGGAAAAAATTCTCTGTCAACAATTTGTTTTTGTTTCGTGCGCGTATGTACGCACGTACACACACGCTAACATCGCCTGACGTAACGCGTGCGAGATAACAATATAAATAGATTACGCAATCGCTCGCAGACCGACGACTTTTTCCATCTCTTTCGCTTTTTTTTCCTCTCCCCCTCCGTCTTTCTCTGCACCTCCGCGCGACTGCGCACCTCCTCCCGCTGCATGTCCGGTAACCCACTCCCCCTTCACCCCGTCATACCCCACCTGCGTCGGTCGCGAGCCGCGTGATCGATTTTCCGTATTTATTGCGCGCCGCGCTAATGCAAATTACGCTGACGTAAATCGGCTTAGACTCGTCCCGGTTTTGTGACGCGACGGGAATACGTCACGATGAAAATGCGCGAATCGATCGCGATCGTCGCAGTGAGCAAAGTTCTTTGAGATTCGGGACCGCCGGCCGTGACGTTACGTCGTCTTCAGGTACACGCTCTGCCATTTCATCTTTTTCTCGCGTGATTTCTTTCTCTAATCTTTAATCGAATTGCGGGTACTAGTTGCGTATTACGTTGTTTATCGGCATCTGTGAATTTCGCGGAAAAATTACAAAGTTTAATTTCGATAAAAAGAATTGTCGGATAATCCGAGAGGGGATCTTCGGCGGCGTCGGTACCCGCAGCAGCCGCCCCTGAGTCCCAGGGGCCACCGTGGTCGTTGCGCAAGCCGTGCGCGCAGCCCGGACGTTGCGGTTGCGCGTGCGCGGTGCTTGCGCGTCCTCCTGCATCATCCCCACCAGGCAGTCCATTACCGTTAGCAGACACGCACAAAGGAAAAGGCCAGAAGAGCGATCCGACCGACGCATCGCTCACACGGCCATTTTGGAAGCTTCGGGGCTTCGTTGCGGAGCTTTCGCCTCCGTCGTCCTCCCGCGAGGGCCGCGTGCGAGAAAGAAAGAGAGGAGAGGGTCGGGAGAAGAGAACCGTGGGACTGTCGGATCGGTACGAAAAGTCGAGAGACGTACTTTCGCGGGTACGTCGTTCGGCTCGATGTGCGCGATAATAATCGGTCGCGGGAGGACGAGATAGCGTCGGGTCGTTCGGTCGTGTGATAGCACGGGTAAAGGAGAAACGGAGCGCGCGCGAGAGAGAGGAGGACTCTGTCGGTAGGTTCCTCACGCGTACGTTGCCCGGTTTTTCTCGTTTCGTCGTCATACATTCTCATATCGTCGCTTATTCACGCTTGTCTTCATCTGTGCAGAAACGAGGAAACGAAGCCAGAACGATGGAGGACGACCAGCAGTTCTGTCTCAGGTGGAACAACCACCAAAGTACGCTCATACAAAACTTCGACACACTCCTCGAAAGCGGGACGCTGGTCGACTGCACCCTGGCGGCGGAGGGGAAGACTCTCAAGGCCCACAAAGTAGTCCTCTCCGCGTGCAGTCCATACTTTGAGGTGAGTTGAAATGTTTTTTTGTTTATCGTTACCCTTCAACTCGTCCCCAGTTTTTTTTAGATATTTTCTAAACATATTTTCTGAAGCGATTTTTTTTCTTCCCCCCCCCCCAAGAATTCAGCTATGATTTGTTATTCTATTTCCTTGAAATTAGTTGACTGATATAATCGAGCAAAATTCTTTCCTCTTATTTTATTGTGATAATAAATTTTAAAATAATATATTTCAAAATAATAATAGATATGATAATTTAAAGAATAATGTTGATACAATTTTATTAATTAAACGTGTTCTATTAATTATTAATTAGTTATTAGCGAAAATGCGAGTTAAAATTATAAGAATTTTGATTAGGAGAAAAATTATGATCGTAACAAATTGTAATTGCGTGCCGTGAAGCTTTTCCCCTTTGCTTCTTTGTCCAGTTGGTTCAGTCGGGTTAGATCAATACGAAACACGTTGGGAGGGAGTGAGATAGATTGTTGAGAAGCAAGGGGGAAGAGGGGGATCTCAAGTTGAAACAAGATGGCCGTGCTGGTTGAACGTTGCCTGGGCAGGAGTGTAGGAGGTGCAGTGGGGGAGAGTGGGGGGTAAAAGCCTGAAGCCCCCTCCTAGGTCCTCTTGATCAATACAAGGAAAGCAAGATGGCTGATTTCCAGGGCACTTGCCCTGGGATTTTACCCTAATATGGGAGGGGATGCAGAACGGCTGTTGCAATAATTGAATACTGCTCTAGGAAAATTAATATGCTCGAATTGTATAGGCATGCATATAGATCTTCGTCCCAGATATAGCACTTTGCATTCTCAACTGTAGTATAGATATAAGATAATATGTGAGGATCGATACTACTATATAATTAGTTGTGCTCATAACATGTATTCTAAAAATAATACTTAAACTTTACTGCATTCATATATTTCTCCTAACATATTTGTGTATTACGATGCACGGGGTATAAATATATTAGAGCAACAAATCTATATTTAATATAAATTGGTAAAATGAAATATCACGTGTAATATAATATTGATATTGTGACTGTTTGTCTGAAAAGATTATATATTTTTATGTTACAGTGCCTCCTCAGCGAACATTATGACAAGCATCCAGTCTTCATACTCAAAGATGTCAAATTTAAAGAACTTAAGGCGATGATGGATTATATGTACAGAGGGGAAGTAAACATTTCCCAAGACCAATTGGCAGCACTCCTCAAAGCCGCTGAGTCTCTGCAAATCAAGGGCCTTTCGGAAAGTAAAACTGCTGGCAGTAGTAAGACGGAGTCCAGGCCACAGAAAACCGTCTCACAACCGTCTACAGCACCGTCGTTAGACATTCCACACGCGTCTTCCGGTCTGACGATAGAAAAGAACAAAGTTCCTAGGCAGAGTTTGGCGCAAAGTTCCGTGGGGGATTTACCGGAGGATTCGGCTAGTCCTCAGGTATCAAAAGGGCTCTCCTCGAGGTGAGTGTTTTGAGAAGGAACAATTCCATTATGTAATTGAAATGTGACTTGTTGATTTTGAAAATATTGCTAACTGTCGTATGTTCTTTTCACTCTTCCAGGGAAGGATCGCAAAGTCCAACATCGAGGAAAAGAAAAAGGTTTCGAAGAAGAAGTCTAACCGAAGATAGTACGGTAGAGAACCAAGATGCATCGAATTCCAGCGATATGCCTCAGCAAATGGGTGTACCGGCGCTGGGTATCGCGCCAGTGGCAGACGAGAAAGTACACGCAGATCCGACAGACTCTCTCGGCAGGTCAGCTTTAATGACGCAATTGACGAAACCTGCCGACGAGATGTTACAGGTAAAATATGTTCGATGAATTATTCCGTTTCTTTTGCGTAGTATACCAACGTTTATAATAGAGGCTGTCGTCAAAAGCGCTGTTTCTTTCGCTTCGTTGGTAAAGAAAAATCGTTCTTTATCCTACTGCCTTGGTTCTATCTTTTCTTTACCGCTGCAGTGTGGAAACGGTCCGAGACAATTTTCTTTTCCATTATGTAAAAGAGATTCGCTTTTGTAAAAGAGAGAAATTTCTTTGACATTTCTAATGCGTCTTAATTATTCTGTAGCTGCCACTCGAAAAACCCGAGCCAAACGATAATCTCATCGAGCCAAAGTCTGAATACCTAGAGGATGCCGAGGAGGGCGTCGAAGACCTGACGCTGGACGAAGATATGAACGATCTTAATGACATGGAACAGGACAACAATCGAGCTGGACCGTCCCATGACCCCGCCCAACACCCCGGTAAGTTTCAAATCTTATTCGTCATTTATGATTTTTGGTTTTATCGTAGCGAAACGCAGGGTTTATTTCTCATGTAGAGGCAATGCAAATTGTAAGATATGCGTTTGAACTTGTGCATCGCTAAAGCAGCGTTCCGCATGTAAAAATATGAAGATTACACACATAGTGAAAATGCTAATTACGTTTTACATAAAATTATATATTTTGGAAAGAGTCGGAAAGAACGACAGTAGCGAATCTTCGATCCAAAAAGTTCATTTGGATCGAAGCGGAGCTTGACGTCTTGTATGATTGGACAGTGATTCTTGAACGGGAGTCGCGGTTATTGTCGGGTCGCGATAATCACTTGTTTCTCACTTGATCTTACGTAAAAAATAGGAAGGGTTTGTGCGTTGAACGAATAGTTTTCGGTATCGCGAAATCGTTTCGTTGTTTTGTTTGTTATCTGTTAAAACGGGACGTGTAACAAATTGGCCGACACTAGCTTGGGTTTCCTCGTTGCAGGTGGGGGGGCGGGAGCGCGGTCTCGGTCGAGAGCGAATTTCGGTAGTGGTGACGGTGGTGGTCGTGGTAATGGTGGCGGTGGCGCCCCATGGGCTTCCCATTTCCTCGAATGTAAAAAAGTGTCAAACGTGAGGCGGCCACGCACGGACGTTGACGTAGGCGCGTTGCTTAAATCACTGGCGAACAAGCAGGGCAGAAAGTATAGCTTAGACTCGGTTAAAATGTCCCTGGAGGCAATATTGCAACAGGGGGTTAGCACCACTCAAGCGTCCGAGATGTACGGCATTAATCGCTCAACGCTGCAGTTCTATTTGAAAAAATTGAACGTCGTCAGGAGGAGATGGAGACAGCAACCTTCTAGTACTCCGGTCCAGCCTAGACAGACTTAGTGTGCGCATGTTGAAACGCGCGCATATTGTAACGTCCCATGCACCGTTCTTTTAACGTCGAGCCCAAACGACGGTTGTTAATATTAACAGTCACTATATAGTTTTGTTTGAAATAGAGTTTTATTTATTCTTTTTATCTGAGTTTTACTTATTCTTAGAGATCGTCCACTTAAAGATGGAACATTCTTATACACATCGTAAGACATTCTTCTGTTTGCACTTTGAAATTTATCTGGGAATCGAAACTCCGACAAGAATCACTAGTCGTTTAAAAATAATGTAATGATGATTCAATAATGATACGCACGTGCGAGTTCGAAGTACGGCGCGAGTCGATGTACAAAGTATTTGAACTTTAAATAGTCTGAAACTATCAGTATTATTTACCTATTTCTTAAGTGTTACGTGTAGGCTATTTAAGCTAAATTGTTTAAAATTTGTGCGACTGCTCTACGTGTATAAGCGAATGTGTGTGAGCACGATCTGCGGGGCGGATGTGTTACGGTGTATTCCACATAACTTGCCAAGTATTACTTGCTGTAACGATGAATATAGAGGGATGATTAGGGATATATTGTGTATAATATAAATGTATCTACGCACTCCCACTGTATAAGGGAATGCCATGCGACTTTCCGATCGTGAAGCCCTGTGTTTCGCTGCGTAATTTCTTGATCGATCTTACATTCGGTGTCCCAATATTTTTGTTCCCCTTTAAAAGAGTTTATGAATAAAGTACCCTTTTCATTCCTAGAATGATGCATTTATTATATTTATTTAATGTAATAACTGTAAATCATTTAGACTTTTTAAATAAGAATTTCTTGCGAGTCACAATTAGTCTTAATATTAATTTAAAACGTGCCAAAGCATTTCTCGCTAATGGGGCTTGTCCTTTTGCTGAAAATTTTCTGTTTGATTGGCATAAAATATCGTATCTTGCGAAGAGCAAACGTAAAGTCACATTGAAATTTATCGGACGGTGGTTTATTTTAGCAGGACTTGCCTCATGGCATGTTACCGGTGATCGAAGTAATGCGGGCGGGGTTATTGGTGCAGGAGCTCCTGGGGCGACAGACGAGGTTTTTCTAGCAGCTCAGGAGGCCGCACAAGCTCATCGCGACTCACAAGGTAGGCTCATCCTCATCATTTTCCATCCGTCTCCGGCCCCCGTAACAATAGGCACTCGTAGTTCTTCGTCAAGTGCTTCTTACGTGAACATTTCACGAATTTCGTTTCCACGACTTGAAATGCAAATTTTGAATAAATTTATGGCCTAGTAGAGTAGGAATTTACACGTACTTGTATTTGAATGGGCTCGAGAAAATTTCGGGAAAAAAAAAGATGTATATATCTTTTCTTAATGTGACAGACCGCGACAATGGCTCATTCACAAGCGAGTACGTTGATAAAAGTTTCGATGACGTGTACACGCGTGCATAATTATATGTGCCTATTGCGCAGGCGGGACGGAGCTTCTGTCTCTTTCGTTGTCGATAACGTGGTTCAACCTAGATTCCGGTGCGTTCAAGTGTAGCACGGTCTCTGAAAGAGCTTTTTTTTATTTTCTATCAGAGCATGTAGAGCTTTCCGTTAAAATTCTTAAGTTCTTTGTGTATCTCTTTCTTTTTCCTTTCTTAGCGTGGCGCCGCGACACGCGAGACTTGACGTAAGACGAGCCGATCGCCGCACACACGCGCGCGCCTTTTTCATCGCGTCAACCGCAATCGGTTTTCTATAATCGGCATTACGTTGTTCGCTATTCTGTCGTCGTCTCGTCTTCGTTAGCCTCGCTAATCGCGACGCCGCGGCCTCTCTCTCCTCCGAAAGGAGTACGACAGCGCAAGGACAGCCCGCAACCGACCAGGGATAACACGAGAGAAACGTCTCGTGTCAATTTCGCGTCGTAAAATAGCACAAAGGACGATTATAGCTAGATGTATCTTCTCCTCGGTGATAGCTACACGCGAAATGACATAAGTAGTTAGCAGTAAATTATAGTAGTAACCCCTCCCCCCCTCTGATCGCGAAATTTTCTGTTATTTTTACGTAAACGCGCTCACAACGTCGAAACAAATTGCAGAGAAGTAGCCGAGATAAGTGTGTGGCTTAGGAATCGAAAGATTATAGAATCTTTTACTGCATTACCTCGGTTAACAAAGCGGAAAGCGTGGATTGTTCTTTAAACTTGTCGATTTTTCTTTGTCGACTAGAAACGGGACGTTTTATCGAATGCCATTATATCTTACCGTTCATAGTTAGTGAGAATAGTTTAAAGATATGATTATACACGGAATCTCGCGTCATCGATAGCTTATGAAACATGTAGGTGTAAAGATCAGTAGATAGGATTGAATAGATATGTATGTCTCTCTCGATAGTCTCTCCATCTTCGAAACCGGTTCGTTTTGTTCACGCGAGTTTCCACGGCGTTGTACAATACCGTCGCGTGATAAATCTAGCCGATAACACGCTTCAATACGCGAATATTTCATACGAGACGATGGTATATGACGTACTTGTTTTGATGCGGAAACAACACGCGCATGAAACTTAACTCGCTATTTTGTTAGTCGGATTCCGTTCACGTAGTGGAAGTCGTAGCTCGGCGATTAAATAACGGAAAGAAATTTCGGTACGTATCCGATAGCGTTTGTTTCCCTGTTGCTATGGGAAAATTGAAGCTG
This sequence comes from Tetramorium simillimum, assembly GCA_011636635.1. NCBI lineage: Eukaryota > Metazoa > Arthropoda > Insecta > Hymenoptera > Formicidae > Tetramorium > Tetramorium simillimum. The sequence goes on from VBVQ01001351.1 coordinate 16,820, forward strand.
AAGCAACGTGAGAGCTTCCCGGTGGGCTGGAACATAACGGGGCTTGTGCGAGTGTGAGCCAGCGGTCTCTCGTGTCTCGCCTTGGCTCCAATTGGCGTTACGTGTGCCTTTCGAGAAATTTGACGCTACTATATATACTATAGGTGACGTTGATTCACCTTCGATAACGATCGTTTTACGCTGATCCTCGAAGTGGTAGTCCCATTTTAACGCAGGCCTATGCAGTTACTCAATTCGTGAGTGACGTCATCACACGAATTTCTCAGTGATGTCTCCGCTGCATGTATCTTTTTCCGCGATATATTTAGCGATTACACACGGTTGCGTGTGATTTTCGATAATCCTATGAGAGAACGTTGACGAGCTACTTTCGGCAAGGTCGACGCTAAAGCTCTTCGGATTACGTCTATCTCTGTCATACTTGTGATTAGATTCAATCTACTTTTCAAGTTGTTTGTTCCCTACTTCAATCTTTCATCTTTATCCAACTTACTCTTTTTACATTCAAATAGTTCGTAGGACGAATTATATTTGACGGATTTGATTATTCGAAAATTGAGCGTGAATCTCTTGATGATTCTTCATCACAAAAACGTCTTGTGATTTAGGCCGCTTATAGCGGACATGGGAAATATAACTAATCATATTTGTACAGTATAATGGGTATACTTGCCTGGTCGAGGCATTCCCACGAACACTCGCTGACCTTGGGTCCCATGAAGCTTAGAACGAACGCGCGTGGTACGGTAGATTTCTCTCTAAAAAGAGAGAAGAGAATAGGAGCGAGCGAAACCCAAGTTTCTCACTGAAGATGTGGAGATGCGTGTAACGTTTTTCTACAATCGCTGCGATCATTTACGCTTTTACGTTGGATAGAAACACGAAATAAAATCAAGATCGTGCGGTTATTTATTTTTGAGGAAACTCCGATGGGAAAGAACATATTACAAATATAAATGTAATTTAACGTTTATCGTGACAGGCGAAAGATCGAGATTATTAAAAGATAATCTCTTGTTTAACGATTCAACGAGAACGCGAAGATAAGACCATAATAAAGAAATGAAATCCGTCGTAGTTTACTGATGACCCAGATTTATTGCGAACTCGTTTATAGGCGCGTTGAACCGTAATCAAGGCGACTACGTATTACGTAACGACAAACTCGCCAATGAAAGGACCGACTTCGTTTCTTAGCGAGACAATAGGAAGCAATATTATTTTATCAATATAATCGTAAGACCGTATATAAGACGTTTATAACGAATTATAATAATATTGACCCTTCTTACGGGTGTATTCTTGATAGACGAATTAAAAAATTCAAATTAGGCGAGTTTCTTCTTCGTTTGCCCGTGAATAAAGTGATAAAGAAATATAGCTGTCGGCTTTGGCAACGCGAGTCTCTCGTCGAGACGACGGGCCAGCTGTAAACTTGCTTGCATCTGCTAATGTGCGTCGACAGCTGCACAGTGAGCAGCAGATGCAGCCGGATGCTCCAGATGGTTGAGCCGGAAATCGTGCGCATCGTCCGAGCCTTCACGGTTGAAGGAGCGTTTCTAGAGTCATTCGATAGCTTAGAAACTATATCGCTGTCTGCGGATCGGAATATAAAATTTACAACGCGATTCTTCAGTGGAAAAAATAAAATTCGTGCGATTTAACGAAATGTTTCGTTTCACCGTTAGAATAATTGCGAAGCAAAGACACGCTATAGAGACGAATAATCTGCGGAGAGACATATTGAGAGAGAAGGATCGGACAAGAAATGGAAGTTGTATAATTTTTATCTTCAATATAGAAATTAGTTTAGGCAGGAGGGGGTAGGCTTTTCTCAGGCGCGATCGGATTTTTTTTCCTTTTTTTCCCCGCAATCCTTTTAGGATACACGATCGCCCGAACGAGGTGATCCAACGTGGGAGGAAAGGTAATTTCGGAGAGAGAGGAGCGGCCTCTCTGTCAATGCTAGCGTTGCTAAAAAAAAAAATCTCGTACTCGCGATCGCGCGGTTCCTGACGTGATACTCGACGGTGATTCTTTTCGCGGTGTCCTTTACGCGCCAGGTGCCCGTAGAATCGCGAGAGCTCTCTTGTGCCAAGCTCGTCGGGGCAGACGGGAATCACGTTCTGCCGTCACTTTTCTTCTTGCGCATACGAGTGTGTATGCGTGTCGTGTGTCGCGCGCGATACACTCTGAAAAGAAAGATTGGACAGATGCTCGCATTGATAGCGAAGGTCGTTTTTTTTCACCGTCAGAGACTTGTTGCCTTGAATCTAGTTTTTCGTGCCGAGTCGTTCGGAGAAAAAAAGAAAGAGGGGCCGATGTGTTTAAAAAAAAAATCACGCCTCGAGCCATCGCGATCGGAGTCTCACCTTTCTACTTTTTTTTTTTAAGCTCCACTGCTCCGCGAAAAACGCGTCTTCTTTCCGTTTTTTTTTTTTAATTTTGGAATCTCCACTTCAAAAGCTCTCTCGTACACCTTTTGGTTACATCGCTTCTTGCATTCCGTACATCTTCACGCACGTTTATTAATCCTCCTTCGAGTTTGTTTTCCGTGACGAGACGCCGAGTTATCGCGATCTTAGGACCGGAGTTGCGCCACGTTGTTCGCAGCGCGTAGATATTTTTTTCTCTCTCGTGAATATTCTCTGTCGCGGAAACACGCGCAAGCGTTCCCGCCGACAAGACAAAAGGGTAAAGGTAAACGCGCGCGCGCACACGCCTGTCCGAAGGAACGGTCGTGCCGAGGACTCTCTCTTGCTATCCCTCGCGGACAATCGGCCTTCGGCCGTTTCTTCTGGCAACAGTGAAACGATCGCGTTTGCCTCTGCCAATCCGGGACGAGAGTCACCCTCGGATCCCAGATGATAAAAAAAAAAGAAATCAGCCCATTGTAGCCGTGACGTGTTTTTTTTGTTGGCGCGAGAAAAGAGAACCGGTGTATACATGTAATGTAATGTAACGAGGGCGCGTGTGCCAAATCGTGCACAAAAGTCGAGTCGAGCGAGGAAAGAAGCTAAAAGAGCCCGAGAAACGCGTGAGAGACACGTGATACATCCTGCGTCCTCGTTGACCGCGGATCGGAACAACCGGGTGCGTCGATGTACGGCCAGCCGTGCGCAAACTGTCTCAAGTAGAATTCTCTCTCTGCTCACTCTACACTGATGGTCGCCCGGGGGGGATATTTCACGATTTCCTCTTTCCTCTCCTCCCTATTGTGCACGACGAAGAAGCACGGGGAGCTCGGTCACCTTCGCATTTTTGTCTACCTTTTCCCCTGTCCACATCTGTCTCTTTTTTTTTCTTCCCTCTTCTCTTTCTCCTCACGCCTCTTACACATACTTACGGCTGGTCGTAAGTCGCGAAACCGGCCGGCCGGAAATCCGCCCTTTGCTCGCGATCCGATCGATCTCGTCTCGCCCGGGAGAAGAGGGCTCGACGAGGTCGATCGGCGTCTTGCAGTGTCCCTCTCACGCGTCGCGCACGTTCTTCGCACATACGCGGATATTCACGTTGGGTTGCGGCTCTCTATACAAAAGTTGCGGTCAGAAAACGAAAAAACAAAAAAAGCACGTTCCACATCAAGATCCTCTTGGTCGCGCAAGCGCGCGCGGACCAGGAGTACGTACAGTACGATATAACGATGTGTGAACAATTTATATATATATATATATTCATATATATGATTTTTTTTCTTTGTCCATTCCGTGTATGCGTACACTCGATAGTTTTTAACCCATTTGTGCCATATATATATATTTACATATATATTTTTTTTTTGGCGTAATTCGTCTTTTGCATGCCACGCTTCCTTCGGTAGTATAACTTATTACACCTTAACTCTGCGGAGGTGTGCAAGCGTGACGGCGTCTGGCCGGACATGTCCCCGGTAGCGACGCGTGCATGGTGGTGGTAGTTGCGGTTTCTGTTACCTGTGTACGTGAACATATACGGAAATACTATACATGGGTAGAGGTAGCAATCGCGAGACGGGGATCCGCCGTAACGCCGCTCGCGCTGGCACACGTTCGACAAATTCTTTTTTTTATTATTTTTTTACTAACCCACGTGTACATAACTCCGCTTCTTTGTTCGTAACGCATAAAACATGAACTATTTAATTAACCCGATTTACATATATATCTTATTATGGTTCTCTCATATGTCCATACGTACACGCGCCACGTGTGTATGTATACATATGAGCGTTCGAAAGAAAGGACTCCATATAGTATATATATATTTACACTTATATATACTTCGTATATATATATAATATGCTTAACACTATATAATACTATTTTTCTACTCGATATATATCGCTATATATACATAATTATAACGATTACGTATAAACATATTCACATCGTTGTCATTATTGTTCATGGTATTGTACTTACTCGTTATTCGATTCTCGTTGTGTTGTTGTACCATGCCATGTCACAATTTTTTCTGTATACTCCCTTACTCTGTGTTCTTTGACCCGCCCCAAGTGTCTAGGCTACGATGATAATGAGGAAGAGCTCGAGATCAAGACGAAGACGCGAGAGAAGAAGCTCACCGTGCCGCTACGATCGAGCGATTTCTCGGTCGGAGTGGCGCACATGGCTTCTTCGGTATCCACGAAGAAGGAATCCCGACGATGTCAGAAGAGAGAAGAAACCGGCAAGCGTGCTCTTTGCGTGTTTGCCGGGACCACCAGGAGCGGAATCGCGCTTTCGTCGGTTTTTTTTTTGCTGCGAAAGCGTCCGGTAATCGCGACATGACGCGTTCTTTTATTTAATTTTTCGGATTTTGATGATCTTACTTGGATGTTATCTTTGATATTTTCGCTCGAGGTAGAGCTAGAGTTTCAAAAAAGTGATACTACGAGTAAGATCAATGGATTTCGAAAAATTAGCAAAGCGTTTCAGTGTCAAAAATGCACGGATGACACCTGAATCAATGCGATTCGGATGTTCACGCGTGCGTCCTTTGACTCTGTCGCATATTTGTCCGTTTACTTTTCGTTCGTTCTTTTCGGGCTTTCGCGATTTTACGGTGTACGGCTGCTTTTGTTCGAGCGAGCTTTTCGTATAGAACAAAGGTCGTACGCTCGTTCCGTCTTTTTTCTTCAAGAGAGAAGATCGAAGATCACAGCCGCACTGATAACATACTGATAAGGACCCTTCACGAGGTAAACAGGTAATAACTCAGGTCAAGGTAAAAAGGTAACAAAAGGTAATTGGACAAAGGTATCCATCAGAAATATTGGTAACCTGGTTACATCATAATCTCGTAATCTCATCTACGCAAATGTGTTACTTATGCATACATGCGCCTCGCGCTACGCGTGTGTATTTAACATACATGCGTAATTTATATTTCGCATTTACATAATGATGGTATATGTAACATGTTGATTATGTGACGTTATCGCAAATGAAAATAGCCGCGCGTGCGAGCCAGCGGATCTAATCATTGGTAAGATTATTAGAATCACTTCTCGCAAGCGATAATTGTGTTTTCATTTACAATACGATTTTTTTTTCTCTTGATCTTTTCTTTATGGAATTTGTATATCTGAATGGGGAGATGTGAATGTGAAAGATTTTGTGTGTATCTGTGTATGTGTGCGAGATGAAGTCTGTCACAGACATTCAATGTATGTGTGAAATGGTAAATTTCCTGATGTTTTATTGTGTGTTTTATATCGATTTGGATTATCCTCCCCGCTGCTCTTAATAAGAAAGTTTTTCTTGTTCTTGGCAACGACGAGGGAAAGCTAAAACGATATAAAAGTAGTGTCGCGGAAGAAGCTGTTTTTTTTACACGAATTTTTAGTTGCGTTTTACCGAGATTTTAGAGAGTTTAATAATTTCTCTCAACATCGAGTTGGAAATATTTTTCCGATTTCGACGTTTGAGAATTGTTAAAGATAAATTTTCTAAAATTTGGTGAAATCGCATAGTGTCGGAGAGTGTTCCCCGTTTTTCATCTTTCGTTCATAGAAAATTAGAGAGATTGTGTCTGTGCGCTATTCTTCGTAATGTTCAAGATTGAGGGCATCGGAGAAAAATGGTTTTTTTTTCTATTCTTCAAAGATTTCCTAATCATTTTGATTTGACGATTTATACGCATTGTCACATTCCTGGATTTTCTGTTAACGAAGCGGGATTTTGGCCAAAAAGGAAGAAAGAAGAACGAAGAAAAAAGGAGCAGATATCTGGGCGATAAAGGACCGAAGGATAGACTCATCGTTGATTTCTGAGTTTCATTTTGAGATTCAGAAATTCAAGATTCAGTAAAATCAAATTGGACGGTTGAGTTTCCGGTTATCCTCAATTTAGGATATTCGGATCTCGAGATTTTATATTTGCATATATTTTCTACTTGTTATTTTGCTTTCGTCTAGGTCCTTCCATTCGCACGTATTATTTTTTCTCTCTCGACCTTGGTCGAGCTCGCGTTCGCGATGTGTATCTTTATCTACACGAACTACAGATGAAGATGGATGCTCGAGTTCGAAGGTCTCGCTTTTTTTCGAACTTTCGAACGAGAGTTTGGAAGATGTCAACACAACTCCGGTTCTTCAAATTGGTAATGTATCAACGAATGGTACAGTATTGGTAACTGTGATAAGTCAGCGTAAAATTTGCGCATTAGTGATTAAGCGATATTTAATCTTATATAGTTTGTAAGACTAGTTATAAGTTACCTCAATTGCGGCGTAATTTAATTTCTTACATTTTACATATTCATTTATAATATAATTTTCTCATTTTTAATAGGTTGATAAAAATTTGTTTTTATGTGATATGTATTTATTGAATTACATCAAATTCTCGCGGTTTTAAAAAAATTTGATTAGATTTTATAGATATCTTTTTTTCTATAGTCTTTTCAAACTTTTGAAACGCGCAGAAATTGAAATGTTTTTCAATGGTCTTTTGAGTGAGAATTTACATTTCTTGTATGCATGAGAAATTCGAGTGTAATTTGCGTCTCTTAAAAATGATATATGCGTGTATGTTTGAGTGAATGAAAGAATGATACTTATCTGATAAGATATTTTTAGATTTAAATTATAATTTAATTAGATTTAAATTTTAATGTCTTTTAATGAAAAAACGTTGGTTTAATAACAATTTTCTATTTTCAGGAAATATTTATCATATTCATATTTATTGTCATAATTTTTTTTGTTTATGGAAATCTACAATCTAAAAGTATGATTTCCATATTAAATAGTGAAATATTATTTACCGGGTATTTTGATAATTTCCGATTTGTTGTGATATCAGATGTAATTGTTTTCAAGAAAGCATTTTGCTTTTTTGAAAGCAAGTTTTGCCAGCCAAATTTGCAAAGATGTGATGCCGCTGTCATAGTGAATTGCACCGATGTCCATATGGTAAATAGGTAAAAGGTATACGTAAGTATTTAGTCTTGTGCGTTGTATCGGCGCGCAAGATGCTCTTCCATTATATCTATATACGCAAAATATTTTTGGCAGAAATAGTCGATGTCTCGAATATTAATCTCTTGTTTTTCAAAAAATGATTAAGCATTTCGGTAATTATCGAAATGCTTAATATTATGTTTTTGCATATAACTGACAGTATTACAGTGTCGTAAATTCAAAACTTCTATTTCTGCCGCCATTTATTTATTATATAAAAAAATGAGATAAACTCTTGGCACGTTTCTCCGATTTTTCTTGATTTATATATTTGTTTCCATGAGGTTGTCACATCAGGCATATGCCAAATCATATCGTGAAGTTATAGAAGTTCCAATTAATTGACATATTTATATATTTTATATATACATAAAATATTGTATATATATATATAATATATAAATGAGATAATTCTTTTATGATATACGTATTTGCAGGCGGTGAATATTGCAATGACACTTGCTACTTAAATTTTGAATTTCTTCGTTTCACGATTTTCAATTCAAGACATTTCGAAAGTTAAAGTTTCCAATATCCTTCGTGTAAATTTGATTCCTGTTATTTGTTTCGGGGAAAATTGCACTACTTTCGTAAGAAAGTCGCGCAATTGTTCACTGAACAGACCGATGACATGTCCGATATTTCTTCTCCTTTCTCCTCTTCTATTCCTATTTCTTCGAATTTTCAGCTCGACGTATATGGAGTGTTAAATACTGGATTCCATTGTCTCAGTGTACACCATCCGTTCTTCGTGATGGAGATCATGTGTCTGAGGGTTTTGTGTGAATGGAAAGTCTGAGTTCATGTGGTTCGGTTTAAGGCCAGAGAGTAAAGCGTGTAGAATCTTTTCGAAGCTTTTCGTACAAAATTAATTGGATTGCGAGATTATTGCAAGTTGCACTCCTAGATCGGTCGGATTCTAGGGCGCCAGACTACGAACGATCTATCGATTGTCCTTGCATTGTCCCGCTCGTGATAGAAGGGAGGAATATTGACGGTTTATTAATACGTTATAGGGAGCCTCATCGCCACGTTTCGCGAAGTCGGTGAATAGAGTTGATTGAATAGTATGCATATAAAATTATTTTTCGATTTGCGCGAAATTTGATATATGATAGATTTAGTTTGACTTCTAGATTTTTGTTGGAGCTATTTTAAATATATGTGTATGTATAGTGTATATTAATTTTCTTTTTAGAAGCATTCGGATATGTTGCGAGCAGCGTCATAAAATGGTAAGAATCGCGTATTAATATTGTGTCGCTTCTCGCAAATACCGAATGATTATGGTAAGATAATTTTGATGAAATTTTATTAATTCTGACAATATAGCTTTAACAAAAATTTCGATAAAAAATTGCGTAAATAATCATTGGATTATTGGAGCGATATAAATGTAATTTTTGTGATACCGAGGAAAACAATTTTGAATTTTCGAAGAAAATATAATGGAAACTTCGTATATTTTTATTGAAAATTTAATTTTCCCATGTGAGCTTACATTGGTTTTGCAAACTCGTTGCGGGTCTCGCAGAGATTTCAAATCCATTTCGAGCTTCTATCACAAAAATTACATAATTTCGCGGAATAATTTTTTGTGTATAAATTTTTTTATAGTTATCACGAAAAGAAAGTATATGCATACTGTTCAAGAATTAACAATTCGTGGTCACGAGATTAACACAATACAATACATACATAGTATAACAGGATTAGATTTAGACGTCGCCCTCGTTTTATAAATACAAGCTGTTATGCTATTTGTTTTTTAATCGAAATGTTCATAACTGTGAGAAAATATAAATTATAAAATTTGTATTAACGATGAACGTTGCAATTTGATCATAAATTCTTGGTCGCGTAAAATGATTGTGAAATCTCGAATAATTATAATTAACTCGAATGTTATCACTTTATTGCAATTATTGTTGCTCTGTTAATCATTGCTGCGCAGCGATCATTAGCAGCACTGCAATACATTGCACGAGTGGTAATTAATCTTTACAAAATTTTACATTGAATTAAAGTTAATGTGTTTATTTATGCAATTAGAAACATTTAATTGGATTAAAATTCGCAAAATGTTTTCTCATATTTATGTATCTTATCTACGATTTGAAAGAAAGACATTTCGATTTCGGCTCTTCCTCTTTGATGCAATCCCCTATTTTCGCGACAGTTAACCATCGAGACTAAATAAGACACGAACTGGACCGATCTAATCTCGATAACTAATCTCGATTCTTCATCATCCCCTTGTGTTTCACGTCGATGAAGAATAAAGGCGCACTTTTTCGGTTGTATACTCGCGTGATAGCTGCGAGGGCCCTACGGTGTTTCAGAATCAGTTCTCGAGTATCGTTGCTCACGTTGTGACCGACGTTATTCGGTCCAGTACTCCTTGGACAGGCATCAGCGCTACGAGTGCGGGGTAGAGAAGCAATTTGCCTGTGGGACCTGTCGGCGGCGTTTCACCAGGCTGGACATCATGCGGGTACACCAGAAGCGGACGGGCCATCGTTTGACGCCTTATACCAGAGGGAGGCTAGTCAAGGTGTCTGCTCGTCACATCTTCGAGACGGAAGGTTTCCCGAGGGAATACGGGAGCGAGGATCAGCCCCAGCAGCAACAGTGGCGGCAACGGAGGCAGAGGCGGCGTCAACAGCTGTAGCATGTCGATTTGTAGTCGAATCTCTTTCCCTCCCTCGTGTGATTTCCATTTCTCTCTTAGTGCTTCGAACTTCGTCCATGAAGAAGTAAGTCACGTTGCGAAGCCAAGTAACGAGTTTATTAAGATTTATTCCATTCGAGTCTCTCGTCACGCGAAGTAAATTCAAAATACATATCTATACTAGTAGTTGATGTTTTTTTCGAGCAATCGATTATCGTTATCTACATTCCATGGACGTAGATGCGAAATTGCATTGCTCGACAGAATCGAAATAGAAATTGAATTTCATATTGATCTCCAAGTAGTTTGTTAAGGGGTTTTACATATTTTTGTTTTCTTTTAAATTTTTACTTTGATTTTAAAATTGCTTGGAGTTCAATACGATATTTCGGTTGCAAAAATTAAAAGAAATGATCTCTAATCATGTAGTAATATTTATTAATTTGAAATTATATATTTACGATTTTAATTACTTGGCTCGTGACGCGCCTAATTGCTGCTGCGTTCGATCAGTAATTTTTCGAGTGTTTGTCTGATTTATATTGAACTCGGTCATTTTATTTTATTCGAAATAATTAAAACTAATTTTGTTAATTTTATGAAGTTAATTTTCATGTTTTGAAGATTACGTAGTTTTTCTAAACTGTCGAATCATAGGAGAACAAAAGGTTTTATTATATTTGAAAATGTTAATATGATTGCGTATGATGTTTTGTAAAACATGTTCAAATTCATAATTGTTAGAAGTTATTTTGGTGAAGGAATCGTTCTCGGGAATATAATCGGCGTTAACACTGTTGTAAATCGGTTCGTTAGAAACGACACGGCGCTATCGTCAATTTTTGTTATAATAAATGGCTAATTTTTGCGAAAAGTTAACCAAACGTATGTGTTCTAATGATCTTGTTATTTCTTCGAAAATATCAGTTCACAATGCACTCCAATATTCGAAAGTTCTTACAGTTTTTAGAGTAAAATTTCATTGAATCATTCACTTCATGCGTTTATTCGAAGATCCTGCGAAATAATTTCTGAGTTCATCTAACAACATAATTTGTAAATTATAAAAATTTTCTTATTAAATTAGTATAAGAATTACTCACTATTAGTAAATGATGTTTCTTGGTTATACAAAATATCTGTTGATGAGTTAGAATGTGATTCGTTTATTAGATCGATTCTTCGATATTCTGTAATATGACAAATATTTTCAGTTTTGAGTCCAACCTATGAATTTAAAATATATAACTGAAGAAATTCGTCATATTTTCTTTCGTGTTCGTCGGTTCTTTTCAGTTTAGTATTTATTAATATAATAAGCTTACTCTCAGTCGTGTACAATCTTTTATTTATATTATCATTAGTCGTGTCGTAAATTTTCTGAATAGAGTTAATGTAAAGATATTCACATGAGGAGGCATCATTTTTGTCACGTCTTTGGAGTCTTGTACGCTTTCGTGTCAATTGCATCGATCTGCATCCAGCCGTATCTTTCAACATCCCCAAATGCGAATCCGACCAATTGATGGACCAGAGCGAAGAAGAATAAATAAAAAATCTTGAACAGAATCTTCACTTTTCTTCATTGCAAATCCTTCACCCAGCTTTTCAGTTCTCGTATTTCGTATTGCGAGTGTGAAATAACTTAGTTTTACTAACTTTTGGTGTGGTATAATCTCAAATTGTTTCGTATTACCGTACCTAAAATTCCATAAATTCCGAAAAAATTAGGCACTAATTTTATTTGAATAAACATCAATTTTCCAAATATCTTATTTTTCATTTTAGACAGTAGCTTCATAATATTTGATAAATATAAGATCATATATGCATCCTTTCGAAAAAGTTATATTTCTTTTGTGTATAAAATAAATTATCAATATCATTACCTAATTTTTTAATGAAAAATTGTTTAAGCGAATAAGAAATTCAGAGCGTCATTTTACATTATCATTGCGCACAGAGAAACTAATCCGAAAACGAATGCAAGCGAGAAAGAAAAAAAAATGTATCAGAGAAAGCCGTGACGCGAAAGATGAAAATAAAATTCTCAAAAAGGAGTCCTTGAAATTTGAACGTATCTCTTCGCGTCCGCGCGCATAATTTATCTCCGGGGTGATAGTTGGCCGATGATGCTTGCAGCTGCCACGCTGATTTGGTCACAGTCCACTGGGGTGCGTCGGCAACCCACGGCACATTACTGCAGACTCTCCTGTCCAAACTGCGGTCGCAGCTACAAGTATCGAAGCGGTCTGCGGGGACATATCGCCGACTGTCTCCCGGAAAAAGAGAAATCGGAGGCTGATTTTCGTCAACGACAGGAGCAGCGGGAGCAGCGAGAACAACCGCCGCAGCAGCAGCAACAACAACAACAGCAGCGGCGGTTCACTGAGAAAGACGTCCGAATACTGTATAAGTTCTGGAAATCGTAGATACTTTTGTAGCAGAGAGACGAATGAAAATCGATAGTAAAAATCTTCGATTTCCATAGCGCCGAAACACCCTTGTTCTTGTTTTATTTTCACCTTCGGAAGCGGGATCCTACCATCGTATCTCGACCTTGGAAGCTGTCCAGTATCTCGATGCAGGCACTGTCTCTTGCTCCTGTTTTGGCGACAATGTATGGCTTCACCAGTTCCTGTTCCTTTATTTTTTTTCTTGTTACACGTTTCGAAAAGAAAGCCGTGAATGATAAAAATTGTTCATCTTGATAAAAATTGTTCATCCGTAAGATTGATATTTAATAAACATTGTTTCGGTAATTGTGAAGATTAATCAGGTTATATTTTATTTAATCAATAATTCTCGCATATACGATTCTCTTTATTTGCCTAGGTACGAAATGGAGTTATACGCCATGCAATGGGAAAAAAAAGAAATATAAAGTTTGAATAATCCAGCTGGATGTGCGATGCACTTGCACTTTCCTTGCGATACGCATAATCTATGAATTAATATCTTCATATTAATAAAATGACGTAATAAAAAAAAACCGATCCCTTTTAATCGCGAATAGCATCTGGTACATGCTACTAGCGTTTGTATATAATTGTCAATACATCCGATTAACGAAGGAATAAACGAAGCACACTGATGATTGTTGGTTGATTGTGTATTGCATGCTGAAGTCTTGTCATCCAGCCGAACGTAAGCTTCGTAATTGTCAGCGTGGCGAGTAAATTGTTGTATTTAGAGCGGCAACGGAGATTTATCGTCGGAGGGAGATCATCCACGTTCGAATCATTCACACGTAATCTCGACCACTATTATTCATTCGCCACGGATGTGTGTTGGGTGGAAATTATACAAGGAGGCATATATATTACGTTGGGTTGAAATTAATTACATCACGGGTGTAAAAATGGATGCACTAATAAAAAGCAGCTCATTTTTTGGTGCAGCATGTAAATAACAACAGCCCAAAATAACGAAGACTGTGCACAAGGATCTGCCGTGAGGATAACATGTTCTCAAGCATTAGTATATAAATATATTGTTGAACTTACATGCTTTATAGTTGTCATATACATTATTTTAAACTTCACGTATTGATTATTTGTTTTTGTAAATTTGTAAAATTTTTTTATACATAGTGTCTTTAGAAATGTTTCTCTTTAGAAATGTTTAATAGTTTCTTCTTTGGCTCAAAGATATGTACGATATGAAAATAAATCGAATATTATCACATCTAAAGATAAATATTTATTCGTGTATTTATTTGTTAATTCAATTTAGTCGTGGACAATGCAATTTTTAAGTTTCTAGTATAGTAGTTGAATGTGTACGTTGATATTAAATTGCTCAGTAATTTATAATAATATTTCGACAGATTCGTCCACGAAAGGATTAAATGCGAATGAGTTTATCGCGACGGGCTTGAGAGCTTTTTGCGCAGTCTTTCTTTGGAGCGAGCTTGATTCAGTATTGTCCACACGCTTGGTTCGAGCTTTTTCTTCAACGGTCGAGAGAGAAAAAGAAATAGGGGGGATTGTCAAAGTGTCCAGGTCGCACCGTCTCGACCGAAGTGTCCCGCGGCTTTTGCAGATAAGAGGGGCTCGTTTCGTGCGTCCGGCAGGAACCCGTATGATGTAAAAGGCCTCCCCCTGTATGCTTGCAGCCAGCCCCGCGAAGGAGATCGTCTTGAGTGGCGGCGACGGCGAACTGCCATTTCGGTGCGTAATGTGCGGACGTGGGTACAGGTCGCGATCGTCTCTCACACGGCACTCCAGGTACGAGTGCGGCCGCCTCGGATCCCGGTATACCTTCACCTGCACCCTCTGCGGCAAGTACTTCTGCCGGCCGGATCACCTCAAGCAGCACATTCTCAACATCCACGGGGGCTCGGTCTCGAAATAACCGCGGCTGTGCCTCATCCCTTACGGCGCGAAGGGATGCATTCTCACCGATCATCGATTCGCCGCCTGTTAATGACAAATTCGCTGCCGTCGGAATTACTGCGGAAGTAATTGCGGTTGTCGTGAAATCGAGAAGGGACGACGTCCTCGCCCCAGACTCTCTTCAAAAGAGATGTTATATTTCTATTAAAAAGCAGTAACTTTTATATATAAGTAATCCTGTAAATTTGAATCTAAAATTTATAAATTGTTGGATTACTTTTATGTAAACCTATTCAGCGTGATGTGCGTGCGAGATTTCAAGTTCTACTTAGAGATCAAGATCAAGATTGATTTTGATCCTGGTGTTGCAATAATTCTTTTTATTAAACGGGTTTTCTAGATTAGAGTGCAGATAATTTAGGAGTCTCTATAGAAATTATTTTTATCATTATCGAGTTTTATATTTTAATTGTATTTCTCGCTTCGATTTATTTGTCCAAAGAAATACCAAAGGAAAATTTATTTTTTGGATTTGTAGGGTTAGTTATTATATATGGAATTTTGAATTATTTTATTTGTGAATATTAGAAGATTTTTAGTAGAAGTATTTAGCGATTGATTTGAATATTGAAG
>VBVQ01001352.1:0-14751 GCA_011636635.1 Tetramorium simillimum
GAGAGGGGGGGGGCGGGGCTCTCGGGAGGATAGAAAACGTTGGACCTCTCTCGTCGGCGGTAATTACCGAGACCGAGAGCGCGCGGCTAACGATGGGCAAGCTCGCCGGCTTGAGCGCGTCCGGGTAGCGCGCGGCACTCTGGTATTCGAGTACCGCGCCCACGAAAAGTAACGACGAAAAACGCCGAGATTACGAGCCGCGACGACTGATCATAGATCTCGCGGCGGGATAGCTCGCCTCTCTTTCTCTTTATGTACGAAGGAGCGCCGCACGATCCGCGGAACTCGACCGATCGTTTGCGGCGAAACGCCGTAATAGAATTTTCAGGCAGTACCCTGGCGGCGTGACTCGTGCGACGCTACCGGGTCAAACGATCACCTTCTCTCCTCGCCGAGTCTTTGATCTTACCCCGGGGAATCCGCCTCCTCTCCGCGATTATCCTACGAGAACACGATGTCAGTTTTACAAAAGGCTCAATTTCGTCGTGCATAATTTGAACGTGACCTCGAAGAATGATTCGGTGAATGAGGCGATGCTCTGTACAAAAATATAAATGCAATTTAGAAGACAGAAAACCCCGAGAGAAATCTTTTGTAATTGTCTACCGTAGTATACGAGAAATTTCCCTTGTTCGTTTTGTTACAAACGTTTTATTACACGTTGTACGTTTTGAATATTTCATTCAAGTTCTCGGAAAAGTTTAATTGAGAAAATGTCGGAAAAGATATCTCTCACGTAAATTCTGAAAATTTCTAAATTACAAAGGTGCCAAAACGTGCCTTTGCATCGGTATCGCAATAACGAGAGATGGTACAGTCGAAAAAAAAAAACCTGCCATCATTCATGAAACATCATGCTACATCGGTCTCGCTCGATTAGTTACGGATTTAGCAGAACAATGGCTCGAGGAAGAGGAAGCTCGCGTTACGGGTTTCACGGTAGTCGGCTCTCGACCGGCCGGCCGCGAAGTCGATATATAGCGCCCGCAAAGAAGTGTTCGTTAAGAGGGATCGACGACGATCCGCCGGATGTTATTCCAGGCAGGAAAGCAAGAATCGCTTCGATTAGACGATCGTAGAAAAAGTGACGGGGTCGAGCCTGCCCTTCTTCTTCTTTTAACAGTTTTTGACTCTGCGAGAGTCTGTATAATTTCAGATTCTTCGCTCGGAGATGTGGGTGAAATTCGAAGTAAGTAATTAAATTTCTTATTGGGTCTGCCGAAGGATTTGGTGGATCGTGCCGACACGTTGGAAAAGGAGTCGACGAACAAACTCGATACTTATACTTCTTATCACGCGATGCTGCGTGATCTAAGTTAATTGGTTCAAGTAGGTATCTCAGGAGCATCGACAGATCCGAGTGACCTCGATTTACGGATGCATGATAGACGCCACCGTATGATCCCATTAAGAGGGTTAATAAGGCGGTCAGTCTTGGATAAACCACAAGCCTCGCTCGTTTCTTCTGTTGTGCACAATTACACTTTTATAGCGGACTTCTCGATCCACGCTCGATTGGTTCGACCGGCTGACTTTTTTCGGGCACTCCTATCGGTGCGGCGCAACGAATCGCTATATGGTTCTCGATGATCGTGACACACCCATGCCGACAAAAGTTTCAATTCACGTAAAACAATCCTATTAGTTCGTGTAGGATACTCCAATTAAATATGCTAGTCGACGAAAAATTTCTCATCATGATACAAGAAAACGAATACAAGAAATAACTGATACACCAAGCAAACCTTGAACTGAAAAAATGAAAAAAAAAAAAAAAAAGAAATTAAATGTAAAAAATAATTATTTATAAAGTAGATAATAGATAATAAGATAAAAAGTAATAATTCTATTTAAAAATCTAAAGAATCTAAACAAGTTAAAAAAATACAGAAAGATCATTAAAATAAACATATTAATGAAGAAAAATAATATTTCTGTTTAGTTTATAAAAACTCCTCTAGTAGTTTGCTTAAAAAAAAAAATAGGTAAAATGTATTATATTTGAATGACAAAATATTGAAAGTCAATTTTCGGAAATTTGAAATATCGAACGTGCCGGTATGTGAATTTTTCAAAGATTACTTTGTCAACTCTTCAGGTACTTCTTTTGTAATATTTTACTAGTCAAACTTCTTTGGCACTAAAAAATGAAAGAGAATCCTTTTTTGGAGCTTTCGGACGTTCCGTTTTTTAAACAAGCTGTGTCAATACGTAAAGCGTCTCGAAACGTGACAGAAAGCGAATTCTTGATGTTCTCGAGGTGAATCAAGTCGCCACTCGGAAATTGTTATTTCGCAGGTTCGATTGCCGAAAGGAACATCGGTAGAAATGAAAGTATACCATCACGCATGCCGTATCGCAGGGCCGCTCATTAACGGTGATGCCGTAACAGAAACAGCTACAGCTCGGATTCGCGTAAACGCTCTCTCTCCCACTCGCATCGTGTGCATATGGAATTCGACACGGTCGACGGGCGGGCGATTGCCACGTACGCGATGCGCTATGCAAGAACATAATCTCGGCGACGGCAATATGTGCGCCTTAGTTTATCGCGCGAGTAACGGTAGGGCGCAACCTCTGCGTCACGCATTCTGGGAATACGTGAGGTACGCGTACGTAACATCGGTATGCGCACAATGGTATCGATATTGCTGTAGATTGCGACGTAAATATCAAATATCTGACGCAACGAATGGTCAATTAATAACTTTCGAAACTAATCAAAGCATGAAAAAATTAATGACCGTGCGTATCTCCTCTTCTACGTAACGTCCACAACTTTAAATATTAAATAAATTTTCTAAAGAAAATTGTTATTACAATTATTATTATAAAACTTGAGGAGATTCAAGTTTTATTACCTTTCGCGCGTATAAATCCGTAAACCTGTCCGTCGGATAAATGTCGCTTTTATCTATCTGCCGTTAAAACGGCAGATAACAGCAGAATTAATTGCAAGAATCGCGGAAGAGTGAACGGTGTTCGCTCCACGTGTACTTATTCGTCACGAACGAAATTATGACGTGTAGCCGTCGTTTGTCGGAGTCTTGTCAAGCTCCTAACTGTACTTATTAGATCGCGCGCAGATTGTGAAACCAGCGCCATTCCGTTGTCCGCAATGCGAGAAAACGAGGTACCGTGACTGTCACTAATTGGTTAATTAATGTGCGTCAAGCGGCGAGGCGTCGGACTCCGGTTTCTAATCCGTGGAATGTCGTCGCGCGGCAATTTAAAAAAAAATCGATGAAGGGCAATTTAGAAAAAAAAAGATAAATATCTGAAAAAGGCTAAAATTGAGGAATCTATAGCTCAAAAACAATCTGAGAAATCTAAATGAGGTAAATTAATATCTGCAAGAGTTTAAACATTAGAATTCAGAGAACACGGAAGGCACTGAAGATTTCTCCTTATGTTTTTCAACTTACGTATACGTCCGGAGCTCTTAACGCACAAAAGATTGAGGAGGAAATAACAATATAATAATACTTAAGATTTTAATGTAAAAATCACGCGACCATGCGCTTGCTCGGCAGAAGTTTCTTGACGATGAACAACAGCAAGACCGGTCTCGGCAAAAGTTACGCTCTACAAAATCTGCATCCGCCGCCGCTCGATGTTCTTACGCGACTAATGCACAAACGAACGACGGTCGTTAGACCTGCTAGGCAACATCGCGAGGTGAGCTACGCACATTATCCGACGACTCGCAACGTGTATTTATCCTGCCGAGGGCCTGTGCGCGGAATCGTGTCTCTGGACCGAGCCTGGTCCCAAAACCGCTGATTACGTTCGCGAGATTCACGGGGCGCATATAATAACGAGGCGCGATTTCAGGCCCCGAAAAGAAACGCCGCGACTCGCGCCGATTTCGCCAGACACGCTCTCTCTTTCTGTTCCCGACTTCCCGACAGTCGCGTTTCCACGTGCACGCGAGGCGGCATGTGCCGCGGTGCGGTGCGGTGCACGTGAGCGCACGTACGTAGGAAGAGATACGACGGCGTCTCTCGGGCGGGCAGGTAGGTAGTGACCTTGACCCAGCCAATCAGGCATCCCCGAGGCTGACCTAACTGCTGGCACACATTCCTCGGATCTATACTGCTCCGCTCCGTTCCCCTCCTAACAACCTGCCGCGACCGACCTTCAATACTGACGCCGACCTCCGACCCGATAGTCACGACGATGACGGAATGGCCACGACCGAATAAAACCGCGACGATTTCTAAGCGTTTATGGCAATCTTGCACGAAGATGTACGTCTGTAATTTGCATGTAGAAAGCAAATGATGCGCAATGGCTGGGAAGAGCTGTAGAAAAATTCTTGTTCCACGAAGAGATAATACCATAATGTAATTGACGTATGTGTGTATGTGTTTATGTGTGTGTGTGTACGTTTGCGAGATTATCCTTTATGAGAAACTATCCTTCAAAATAATATACTGTCCAATACTATTTTCTAAGCGTTTACTTACTCGTATATTATAAGCTTCATTTGTATGTGAAAATTGTAAAGATCTTTGTTTCAGTTTCACAGACTGCTATATCGTTTCATCGTTGAACATCTATGACGGATATTTTATCAACGTTGCCCAATAAATACGATTTATATAAAATTTAAGAAAATACTCTTCTCTCTAGAGATGAGTGAAATTTTACAAATTCGACACAACATAGAAACTCGGTCTCTGAGATCTAAATTTTACTCTTGTCTATCCTATATATAATTTCTCTATTAACTACGATGAATCTCCGATCATGTTACGCCGATGCTTCATCCGTGAACGCGATCTCGCCTATTCATCGCACGAAGCTTCGTCACGCGCGGCGAATGTTCAAAATCTGACGGAGAGAAGGAATGGTCTCTCCCCGGGTCGAGTAGAACGAATCTTCAGTAATTCGATCTGTCCTACCAGAACCCTTTTCTTATCGCCCTACGGTATATTAGGCCCGCTTCGATATATCTCAAGCACGGTGCCACCTCGAATTCATCAAAGCCGCGTTATTAAAGAGGAAGTCGGCCTGTCTCCCGGTGAATGGGACCGTAATGTCCTCTGCATAAGAGCAGAAAGACGGTGCCGTAATCACGGACTTGAAGAGGAACGATCAAGCGCGGTCGCCATTAAGAAGAGATTACGTGCCACAAAGTAATCCTTTACCCGCGGACGATCCTTCTCCAGGTCGAGGATCTACTGCTGTTCATTCAGATGTAATCCCGCGCATTAGATTTACATTCTAATGTAAAAAGAAAGGGGACATGAAACTCCGCGATATTAACCGAAGAATTTTTACATTGATACACTCCCATTGTAAACTTATATTATACTATATAACTTTGTATAACAGTTTATATTTACATTAATCTTTAATATTAATTAGATATCAAATAAAATAGAAAAATATAATAAAAATGTCTTTTTAAAAGTCTAGTATTTATAAATAAATACAATATATTTATGAATGTTTATAAGATAAATTACACTTTCTGTAAGTACTTGTATGTCACGAAGCGATTATAAAGAAAAATTCGTCTGACTATTTTGATTTTTTATTCACGTCAATATTTTCTTTATTTACCATTCTCCCTATAAATCTTCTAAAGATAACATATAATTACTCGTTTTAAACCTCTCGCACAATTCAATTATTTTAATTTGCTAATGAATTAAATTGCACTTACGGATAATGCAAACCAGTTTATATCAGTAGAAGAACGCTTACCTGAAACAAAAAGAATAATAATAATAAGTTCACGGTAACGATAACACTGGATACTTGAAATTACTCCAAGCAACATATACATATATACGTTCCTATTTAAAACAAAAATCCTGCAAATTTATTGGAATTTCTGGAGAAATTTAAGAAATCTAAGTTTCTATGCTATATTTTAGAATGTTTAAGCTTTACTATCACCTTTTTAGGTTTGACATTAATTTAAACAATTCCGAACCTTCCTTTAACTATGCGCCTTTTGCACGAACTTCACATTCATATTGTTCGGAAAGATAACACCAGCATTTCACGCATGCTAAACTCAAGGAATTTGCAAAACTCATCGGGGACTGAAAATACTTAAAGTCCATCGTCGATGGTTTTGCCATTTCGAGGATAAACGTTCGCGATGCTCTTTGATTTACACTGTTTGATTTGGCCGTGGTACCCAAGGGAAAACACGTAAAGATGTCTGTGATGTTTTTCCAGACTTCACGATCGACCGACTGAAAACAAATCTTTGTGTTTGCGCACGTGAGAAGACGTGACCAGCGCTAATCGCCCATAATATCTGCCGTCAGCATATGGTGTTGTTGAATTCTCGTCTTCTCCCATAACTACCCACGTCGATATCTATCCGTCTAGACGGATAGTCGTAAAATTCGAGGAATTCTAAAATTCCATGTATCCACAATATAAATCGCAGAATGTTATTCTCGGCAGTTTAAAATTTAATGACAGATCGACCGAAAACTAGTTTGATTTGATTAGATTTTAACTTTCTAAAATTATCATTTCAAATAAAATATATTATATATACGATATTTGAAATACTCGTATATATTTCTTATAATTTATAGACTATAATATATGTTGTAGTACGAGACGCCAGTATCAATCGCAAAAAAAACCGAGGATCGTTAAAGATAAAGAGGGATCTGAGCAGCGAAGAATTCGAAACAGGAAACGAGCTTGTGCACATTCATCGATGAACCTGAGAGAGAAAAAAAAGATGCACGCATATCGAGGAGGGAGATGGCAGAGATGCTCCGTCCTTTCCTGGTCGAAGGGATCGCGTGCTACGGGACTTGGTCAGCATCGAGAAATGCAGACGGGATTCGCACGAGAGTGGCAAAAGGAAAGGGTAAACACTGGCGATGCTGAAGAGATATGCTTGAAGGGAAATCCTTTGGGAAGAATGAGCCACGGACGCTGAAATTAGGAGATAGAATGAAGGGGGAAAAATAGTCGGGCTGTATACCCTTTCGTTAATACGGGGCGAAGAAGAATCCTACAAACTTCACATAATGGGTCTTCAAACATTCATCTTCGAGAAGATGAGACAAAAGCGAAAGAGCGATAATGCGTAATAAAAAAAAAACTAAATATTCACACAATTATCTTTAATAAATAAATCTGTAAATACAACTATTTTATAATTAATGCAAAAAATTCCTTAAATCAAAATTATTTTTGCAAAAATTAAATCAAAAAGTTCTTAAAACTTAAATATAATTCGCTACAAAAAATTTAAAAATCACTCTTTTTCTTTTGGCAAAATTGCAAAATAAGCTTTATAGAAATTAATTGGACTTATATTATTAGAGTCAAAAAGTTCCGGGAATGAATTTTTAAAAATTTATTTATTGAAGTTATACAAATTTAAGCTACACTGTCCTCAAAGTACTCTTCTGCATTTTACACACTTGCTCCAACGTTCGTACAGTTGTTGAAAACATTCCTCGAGCCCAATATTTGAAAGTGCCATCAGCTGTCTCGTCGTATTTTGAATGATCTCAGAATTCGAGAAAGTTGCCGTCAATTTCATTTTTAGTCTCGGAAACAGGTAAAAATCGGAAAAAGAAGGAAACGCCCTGAAAAATGGACAAGAAACAAGTGGGTTTTGTTGCATGACAATGCCCTGCACGTCGGTCACTAATGGTTAAAAATTACCTTGCCAAGAATAATGGTACCGCTCTTGAACACCCACCGTACTCACCCGACCTCGCACCAGCCGATTTTTACCTGTTTCCGAGGCTAGAAATGAAATTGAAGGGGCAACGTTTCCCGAATTCTGAAGAGGTCATTCAAAATGCGACGAGACAGCTGATGGCACTTACAAATATTGGATTCGAGGAACGTTTTCAACATCTGTACTAACGTTGGGGCAAGTGTATAAAATGCAGGAAAAGAGTACTTTGAAGGCAGTGTAGCTTAAATTTGTATAACTTCAATAAATAAATTTTTAAAAATTCATCCCGGAAACTTTTTGACTCTGGTAGTATATCGTTATAATAATCGTATCATTTTAACATAAATATGATTCACAAACTTGAACAACAAGTTATAAAAAGTAAAGTTGTATTTCCAGTAATTCGAGAAATTTCAAAACATAGTCACGACAGTTTTGTTGTCAATAAATAAAACTCAGGCGCAGTCTTTAAATGGACAACAGAAGTTCTTCCAAGGAATCGAATTCTTTTGTTACGAGGGATGTCGAAAACAGCGCATCTGTCGACACACCTGCCAGAAACTGCAACCTTGCCTACGGCAACTCCGAACAAAAATCCATCGAACAGTTACGTCGAAATACTTGGGAAACATCGTAATCAGAAAACATTAAAATATTCCGGTACTCACAGTGCCGTAAATTTCAATTATCATAAAGCTAATTATTCTAAATATTATAATAAAGTCGTAATATCTAGAGAATGCGAGAAATATTTATAAACTTGTATATTACAGAAATACCGCGTCGTAATTTAAAGTTGCAATTACGTGTAATTAAAATTATTGCATTAAATTAAATCCCCATCAAACTAATCACTTTCCTTTTTTACATCATGACACTTTCACGGAGCATTAATGTAATTTGTACGTACTTCGTTTATCTACTTCTTATCTATTTATACTTAAAAATATAACGTATCATAAAGTCGAAGTATCAAAAATATTAATTACCGCGGAACACGAAACGTTCGAAATAAATTCTATCCTCGTCTTATCGGTGCGATAGCGATATCCTGCACATTTGAATGCTCCGAGTTACTTGCAAGGACCACCATAAATTACAACACGACTATGGTGTGTCGATGAAATATGTCGACAACGCACAGGAAACGATCGATCTATCTCTGCACGCGAGATATATTTTCATTGCGCGTAATGTGGAGCAAAGTAATCCTCACGGTCGTTAATCACGCCGTACGCATTCCCACGAATTATGCTGAATTTTTTTGCCATGTCACAAAATACAAGTGTATACACGCATGTTTAAAAAAAAAAAACCTTTCAAGAGGGAAGCCCGGACTTCACTTGTCGAACACTTCGCGAGAACTTCTTCGCGCGACGACACAAGAAGCGGTGCTGCAATAACACACGTAGAGAATCGATAGAAAATCGTAGTTGCAAAGCGGATCTTCTGTGAGGCGAAGTGGATATTTATGACGCGCAATTACGGCGCATTTTAATAAAACTTCGTTACCGATCCCGTTTACGACGGGACGGTTCCGGGGGCTAGCCAGGCGCGGAAAGAAGAGGAAGAGGAAAAAGAAGAGAATGAAAAAGAAGCAACTGCGGTCGTTTCATGCGAAATGGCGATTCCGCTCGACCGGAATCACCCTTAATTTGCGCATCGGTCGAGCCGGAGAAGGAGAGCAGTGGAGACGGAAAGAGACAGACAGTAGGGAATGGATGGATAGAAAGAGAGAAAGAGAGGGGAGGGAGGGGGAGAGACGCACTCGCGTTGGTACCGTAGACAAATGCACCTGCATTCCGTCCTACTGCATCTCGTCCAATTATCCGCCGCGCTCTCACAGCGACCGAGATAAAGTTCGCGGGAGAGGAAAAGAGAGAGACAGGGGAAGAGAAGCAGTCGGGAATACTACGGCGGAATTATTTTACTCGATCATGCAATATTTATATCACGAGCGAAGATCGTGAGGAAGAAGTAGGAATCGAGGGCCCAGGGAAAGGGCAGGGCATGAATCGCGCGATGAGGGGGATGCTCTCCGTTAATCGTTAGAAGAGCCAACGCGGTGAGTATTCAATCGAAACCAGTCGGCGAGTGACGGGCGCGACATTAGCGATGAATTATCGACCAAGATTGTGAGATCGAGGAAAATCGCGTGAGCGGGATTGCGGTGTTTTTTTTTTATGCGGGTAGAGAGCACATTAATTTCGCGTTTTTCCAACCGTTCTCGTTGCATCAAACGTAGAGAAGAGAGAGAGAGAGCGCGAGAGAAAGAGAAAAAGAATTTTGGAATGTCACGCGACTCCTGCGGCGAGAACCGCGCGATCCGACGATTTTTCATCGTGTGTTCATCGATTTGTCAACGGCGACGAGACTGTCAACTGTGTAATCGTGAAACTGTCGATGGAAGATAATGAAAGCAAGAGAGTGAGAGAGAGAGAGAGAGAGAGAGAGAGAGAGAGAGAGAAACTCATCGATGCATCGTTCAACGGTTCGATTAACGCACGATAATATACTGTGTATGTGGTACTTATTAACGTGAGTTTTGAAGGTGAAGAAATCTTGTTGGTGACTAGATGAAGAAAAAAAATAACAAAAAGCCATATTAAAAATGACCGTCGTATCTCTAGATACAAGTAGGTATCGTTTCATTCCTTATATTTCATAACGATTAACCACTTTCCGCTCCGTTGAACTTTATCACTTAACGATAAAGAAACGCATACAATGTGTGATAATGATTTTCGATTTTAACCTTTCCGTTCCCACGAAAGAATTACGTGATTAAGCTTCAGGCGACATTATTAAAGTATTATTATCTTTTAATGTCTTCATTACGTAATGATTGAAATATTCCATAGTCCATATTCATGTCAATTCTATTTAATGATGCATCCGCGACGTTAAACGCGGCTCGCGCTTGTTAACGTTGTTGAAACGTGATGTTAATAAATAAATAAGATACAATGTACATAAAAGGTATAAAGCAAAAGCTACATAATATAAAAGATAAGGTTCTTTAGAAATTTTTTTCTCACTCCACGAACACATAATGGAGCAGTCACAATTTATTCATTCTTGACTTCCGGTACGTGTCGAGCCATTGAACTTGCGAGTTCAGGACCGATACCGGAAGAAAGAAAGAAAGAAAGAGAGAAAGAAGTCAGATAAGTAACAAGAGATATTTAAATACGTGCTTAGAGCAGGGCTCGCGCGCGTAATATCCATACATCCCCGAGAGCGTCTCGTTACGACTGCGTCGCGCAGAACCGCCTATTCGTTCCTGTTCCGAACCAGTCCGACAGCCAGTCCGCTGCGCGTATGTTGCGTACCGATCGTTCTCGACGCGCGCGCGCGCGCGCGGGGAACGAACTCTTGTGCGCGATGACGAGCGTGCGTGCGAGCGAGCGAGCGAACGAGCGAGCCGAGTCTCCTCTCGAAGCTTGCGAGACCAGTTCGTTGAGATCGAAGCGAGACACGAGAAGAAGCAGTAGCAAAAGAAAGAAAGAAAGGCAGAGAAAGAAGGAGAGAGAAAGAGAGAAGGGAGGGAGGAGAAGAAGATGGGGGACGAACTAAAGCGACTGAAAAATCCCGTACATAATTATTCGCAGCGAAGGCCGTCCTGTGCGTTACGCGACGCGCGCGTGTGCGTATGTGTACGAGCTAAATGCGTGCCTGTGGACACACGCGTCTCCTTCGCCTTGTGACGAGAGCAAGGCGGAGAACGAGCGAGAACGAGGGAGAAGAGGGTAAGGAAATGAAAGACGGCGACGGGAGGGGGGGAGAGAGAGAAAGACGAAGAGGGAGACCGGCGAGGACTTGTTCCCGATATACTGGTCTTTGCGAAATGCCGCGGGATTCCAGAGTCCTGCGATCTCGATTTTCGCTAGTCGATACGCCGCGAGCAAAATCAGGCGTATCGTTAACGTATCTCGGAGTTAAATCCGCTCGCACGCAAGTCGACGCGATTTAGCGCACGACGCGGTCTCTCTCGCTAAGCCGACCGTTCTTGCGAATCGACTCGCAGCGTGACGTAGAATGATAACGGCTTAAATATAGTGCCCGCTTATACGAGAGTGCGGTCGAAAGCAACGTTAGTGAGAGTTCGATTACTTTCGAGATTGAAAGCGCCATATAATTTCGATAAACTTAATTTACGATGACACATATATAAGTTGAGTATTCAAATCTGCGCTCAATGAAATTGAGCACGGAAATGAATTTTTTAAATCGTTTATTCACGAGGAATTGATTAACGGTCTCTCTCTCTCTCTCTCTCTCTCTCTCTGAAGCGCCACTTTCTAGAACGTCTAACGTGTGCGACTGCAACGAGAAAATCGCCGGCCACGCAAGCGCGAACAAAGCCGTGGTAATTCGAGAACCGATCGCATCTGACTGTGCAACTATGTGACTGGAAGAGCAAGACAAGTATCGCATGATTCACCGATTCATCGTGCCGCACGAGTAGGAACGATTTGAAAAGTTCAATGAGCAGGCGGATGTCAATATGTTACGTTTAATTGCGATATAACGTGCGCAATCACCTGCATTGATGTTGGATAAACATGTTATATGTTTTGTATAATTAGCGTACATGTTATGACACAATTAAATAATTCAATCGCCAAGTTAAGCTTATAAATAGATATACATGTTATAATTTACAAGTGTTTATAAATACATTATTCCCCCACGAGAGATAATGGGCACTTGACGAAGCTTGTAATATCGAGACGTCAAGCATTTGGCATTAAATAATTAATTTTCATTTTTCATCATTTTGCACATTGCGGCGGGAGATTTCAAGTTTCTCCGAGTCTGCGATAACCCTATAATATCGGGCAGACATCCCGATTTGACGAGTCTTCAGAGAAAACGAGGGGGACCTGCGTCGTCTCTTGGTCGCTCGTTCAGGTCGTTACAGTTCAGTCACGGATGGCAAGATCGGCAATGGGTGTAGGTCGTGGGACCAGGTGAGAAGGTTCGACGACAGTGGAAGGCCCGACAAGAGCCAAGGTTACCGAGCCGAGATTTCTCCACATATGCGCAAACTCGTATACGCGCGCACACGCACACACGCACACACGTATATATATATATATATATAACGCTTTGCTTTCGCCGACGTGGATCGCGCGCGATGCGACGTGTCTGCGTGTGCGTTGCGTTGTTCGCCCCGCTATACACAGAAGGGTCCGGTGCACTCGACCAAAGGAGAGGCACGGTCATTCAGAGAACCGGCGGGCAGGACAGACGAAGAAAAAGTCTTATCCTGAATGGCGCGAGGACGGATATAGCGCGAGAAAACTGGAAATAGACTGGAGGAAGCGAGAGCGAGCGAGAACGCGAGAGGACACCTCTGTGAAGTGCACAGGGCGGCAGAAGGGATTTATCGCGATCTGATGTCGAGGATAGGTACGTGTAGTACCGGCTCGTCCTGTTCGACAATCCTGGAGAGGGCAGAGGGAGACGGAGACAGAGGGGGAGGGCGGTGGCGTCTTCGAGTTCCGAGTCCGCACGCTCGTGATAGGGGCAGGAACGCGCGCGCGCGATCGCAATAGACGACGCGGAGGATAATTTGTAGCGTTGTAATTGCGATTCATCGATCTTTCAGCGATCTCCGCGGCGGGCGGTGAGGATCGGAAAGCGCGCGGGGTTTCATAAAGAGCCACAATCGTAAGCTATTCGCACGTCACAGCTAGTTACGTCGAGAGCTTGCGCCTCTCTCCTTCCTCCCTGCTCTCTCTCCCTCACGGGGAGAGCGAGCCCGTGTGTTGTTGTACCCATAAATTCTCCGCTATAGGGCGCGTAGGTAGATCATGTGCGCATGTTGTCTCTATGAGGCAATCGACCACGGCGATGTACTCTCGGCGGAGCGCTCTCGGCGTGCTCGCGCGCGAGAGATCGATGACGGATCGATTTACATATAGGCACCTAGGACGGGTATTCAGCATCTGATAAGGTCGAGTAAGTGGACTTGCGAAATATATCGCTTCGCACACCGGCAAAAATTCCAATCGCGTTTCCATTCGGCGACTGCTACCGGGCAGAAGCGTGATTAAACATTCACGTACGATCGACTCCATTAAGTCGCGCTGCTGTGAGAAACATATCAGCTCTTTAGGAATTCGCTATGATCACTTGGCTAGTTGCGTGAGATGGCAGGTTGGTTGTATCGCCATATCTTATAAATCGGATCGACAAAAAGAAGAATTAGGAATATCTTCTTACATTCTTTCACAACAAATATCCTCTACATACTTCCCTTCGTGAAAAATGAAACTTTTCATACGCACGTACACGGAGAGAAGTGTTCTCGTATAGCCTGGATCCATAAAATATCGCGGTATGTCGTAGGTGGAGCGATCTTAATCAAGAATCTATCAATGTCACGGGAACGAGTGAAATATTCAACGGAAGTCGCGCCTCATATCGCATAACGTGTAATTGAGTAATAAATGATAATTTAGATACGCGCGCATGTTCTAGCATTGAATATATTTCAATATTCAATTTCTCGATAGGCCGGATTTGTCTTGTCCGCGATCTATGAGTATTTTCCGGTCTGTTACAATGAGAAACTCGACTATCGAGAAACGCCTTGCTATGCCACGCTGAACGCCTCTTGATCGGTCGTCGATGTATGCGTGGGTGACAAAGACGAAGAGGAAAGGAATAGAATCAACATCGTGCACAGAATGTAGCTTCTAGATCCCAAGATACAAAGGTTTGTTATCGTAGTTACTTTAAAATAACAAAAATCATGTTTATCTATCTGTTTATAAACTATTTTTATACATAAATAAATTTATTTTAAGATTTAATATTTCTAAATTTTCTATGATTAAGTCGACTTTGTTTAAATGTCAATCATAACCTAAACCATTATATATAACAATAGGAAAAAATATTTTTCGTATTTTCATGATGTCCATAATAAAATAATGCTTATATGCTTTAGGAAAACGGAATAAAATTGATTAAATTATTGTACTGTTGTACACTGACCGGCATGAATGGTGTCCCTCGGCGGCCCGCGGTGTCTCTATAGCTATCTCACCTGCACGCCC
>VBVQ01001352.1:14761-36314 GCA_011636635.1 Tetramorium simillimum
GATGCAACATCGGACGACCCCCCACTACTTTTTCCCTTCGCTCCTCGATCCGCGCGTCAAGAGACACACATATGTACGCGCTTCGGTGTGTGCATTCGCCGCGTTCGGCTGTCACACACCCATACCAGCCGCCGAGGGACACCATTCCTGCCGATCAGTGTACACAAACAACATTTGTAGCGAATAAACATATCCATAAAACAGGAAAGAGAAATAATATTTAACAAAAACATATCGATAACATTCAAAGCTGTAGAATACATTGCGAAATGATAAAAAATTAAAGATGATTAACTTCATTTATCAAAATTTTGACATGTTATTAAAATAACTTAATATGTTTGTGTTCCTTTTCATAAATCCTCTACCCTTTGCGGCCATTAAATCTCTCATTGAGGATCAATTCTATCAACATTGAAGGAGAGGAGTTTATTAACTATTGTTCATAATGTCTAGCGATCCGTGTCGCAGTCGCGCGTGCGTGTCGTGTTGTGTCGCACACCTGCTCAACCGTCGGACAGCTGGGCGGGATGGGATCACATAGCATATAACGGTGTCTCAAACTTGAAGAAACGAGAGAGGAAAGAGAGAAAGATACAGACAGACAGATAGAGACAGAGAAAGAGAGAGGCAGAGGGAAAGAGCAAGACGAGGCCAAGAGTGCATAAGGATCGGTACAATACGATGGATACAGGAATAGAGACGTTTCGTGCGTGTACAGCTACGTTTATAGCTCGCATTCGTTATGTTCCATTTAGCCACGTAATTATCTAATTCTCAGTTTTATCAGTTGTGAGCTAGATAAACTCTTGATAAGTATTTTAGTACTACAAAAGTCAAAACTTGATTATTTAGAAGAGTAGCCTCGAAAAGATTTAATTAACAACAAATTAATGAATTTCAATTCAAATAATAGTATAATGTATTTTAAATTATTGTAAAAAATGATTCATCACTTATCGTCATTACTCATCAATAAAAATGCAAATTGTGTACAAATCTTTCACGTGATGCAGAATGCATAATTATTTTACATTCTCGGAATATCGATTTCTGAATATCTCATCTCTCAAACTTCTCGTTACGAGAATCCATTTCTACAAAGTTGACTACAAATAATAGTATAATGTATTTTAAATTATTGTAAAAAAATGACGCCATTACTTATCAATAAAAATGCAAATTGTGTACAAATCTTCCACATGGTGCAAAGTGCATAAATCGTATATTATGTTACATTCTCGGAATATCGATTTCAGAATATCTCAAGTAAACTTCCCATTATAATAATCCACTTCTACAAGATTGACACTACAAGATTTACAATGAATTTCCAAGAATTTTCCTTTTTGTTCGATTTTGCATGCCGAAACAAAAGTGACAAGCATGAATGGCGCTCCACATGAATTTTGAGAAACAATTACACATCGTTATTCAGATAAATCGAAAAAGAATACAAATAAGAATTCCCTCTCTTTCTCTCTCCTCTTCCCCTTTCCCCCTCCATGCACGTAACACTGGATATAAATTACTACATCGCGTGTCCTTACTATGCGTAATCCTACTCTCTCCCCGCATCTCATTTTGCTCGCGACCGTCCGTCTGTCTGTCATTCACCCTTTGTTACTTATTTTGCACTGCGAGGCATTTAACGCACCGGAAGTGGAAGGTCTTTATTCATGAGTCAAGATATTCTCTTCGTGACGAAGCCGGCGCATTAGTCACGCTTGCACGAGAGGTAGCAGGAACACGAAATAATTCGTGTTTAATATTAAACGACGGTATAACGATCCGATAGCATCGACGACGATACGTTCCTGTACAGAATTATTCATCTCTCAGCTGATTTGTTCGTTTTACCTCTGTTGGAAATTATCCGTCTCATTTTATGCCTACGTAAGAAAATGATATGTACAGACGTATGTACACGCAGTTGTTTCAAATAAAATTTATGTATTGCATAAATAATTTCGTTAGAATTTTACGGTAACATTCATAATGACTAGATTACAATAGATATAAAAGTTTTTGAATTTATTGCATATTATCGTATTTTGATTTACTTATTTGTACATAAACTAATTTTCGCTTTTTCTCAAAACACGAGTTCTGTAATTATGCACCTTGTAAAAAAATATTCATTATTTCGTTTCTTCATCAGAGGAATTAATTCCAAAAGCACTTGTAATGTAATATCTATTACGGTGAGAGGTGATAAAAATACTAATTATGCGCGCACGCAATGCGTGTTTCAGGGTGCATCAAGTATCGCGTACGCAGACGGAAGGAGAAAAGAAAAGGGAAAAGACGAGGGAACGCGTGCGCTACTGTCGGAAGCGCAACAGGTGTGTGTCTTTCACTGTATGTGGGGGTGTATGTCGGCTGTGTGGGAAGGGGTGGTTCCGCGAGTGCAGGAGCGTGAACGACACGAAGTGCGTGTGAGCGGAAAGGTCGCGCATCCGGAAAATCAGGAATAAATATAATTACGTTTCTCGCAAAAGACAAGGGGAGAAAATAGCTAGGCCTTAAAAAAAATTCTACGTTTATATAATTTCCGCTAGAATACTAAGAAAAAAAAGAAGATGACGTGTTAAATATGAAGAAGCTTAATCTTCAAGTTAATTGATGCAAATTATGTTTTTCAAGTTATTATGAATGACGGAAATAGATGGAATAGATTATCAGGCAATAATTGTAAAATAAATAAGAAATATTAAATATTATCTATTTGTGAAAATTATCTTGCGCTGTAAAAGACTGAATTCTATCAAGGACTCATTTACATTAATTATGAAGATATTCAATAGATATTCAATTATGTTTTTAAATTCTAATACATTTCCTATAACATGACAATCTGAATTGCTCAATAAGTTACGGCGATTTAACTAGAGAGACGATCGCGCATAAAGCAACCTTTCGCTTGAACATTATTACGGATGTTGCGTGGATATCCTTGAATCTTGCAAAGAGAGGAATGCAATGTCGTAAAAGTTTGATATTTCCGCGGCGATATTAATTGGAACCGGCGTCTATCTGGATTTTTGCAGCAACGTAGACAGAATCATTTGATACGTATACGTCGCGAAACTTGCGCGAGGAATGACCGATAAAAACATGTTGTCGCTTAAAACCAGCAGGTGTAATAAACAATCGTAACTTATTATTGAAACATATGACTGTTATGATAATATTATCGTCGTACGCCACTTACATACACATTCTTGTAAAAAATTTACAACCAAATGGTTCCTCTCTCAACGGATCAATCTAAGAAAACCAGACACTACCAATGAAAATTACACAAAATTTATGTAAGCAAGTACAGAAAACGGTTTCTCAATTAAAGTAATATCATACTTGAATATTATCAGTGTATGATTAGCATAAAAATTTCCAATAAAAATTTTAATCGTATAATAAGGAAGATTTCAGCTTGAGACAAGAATCAATTATTTGCAATTATTTCGTAACTCATTAGAGAATAATATTTGCAAATTCGGTATGGATCTTTTTTTTGTGCAAAAAAAAAAAACATATGATATACATGATCCGACCGATGTATGCATAAGATTCGCGGCATGTAACCGTGCATTATGTAAATAGCACGCAGCGAAGTACGTTTTACATGTGAACGTAGGTGTATCAAGATTTCCGTGGAGTCTCGCGTTACCGACCGCGACGCGCCGCGTCGCGAAAAAATCAGAGAAAGAGAGAGAGAAAGAGGGAGAGGGAGAGATGTTAGTATTTCCAGGCTTTTTTTGCGGATTATTACGTCCGTAATGTGAGAGCCCTTGAGACTCGCGATACTCGCCATCGCTCCGGAAATTAACGCGACTCCCTCGAAAATATCTCAAGCCGGAGTTTCGCGATTTCGAGAGTTGCCGCGAGCGTTCATGACTCGCGTGCCTCGAAATACATGTAATGACGAGATAAATGATTAAATAAATTGCAAAGGTAACATGCACTTGCTTGGATACGAGATGATAAATCGTCCAAAAAAAATTATTAACGGAGATTAAAACAACGCAGACGATAATTTTCAGCTGAAAGTTAAAGGAAAAGATTTTTCATTCTTTTAAGTAAATTATAATATAAATATACCATCTCATTTACGTAATTAATTACATCAATAAAGTGGACAATTATTTGAAATTTAGAGAAATTTTCAGTCAATAAAATATCTTTGAAAATATTTTGCGATTATAAAATAATAAGTTATTTATAACATGAAATAATACATTATTTATTAATAGCAATTTTCAGTAATTAATCAATTTTATCTTTATATTTCTTTAATCGGTATCACTTTGATAATACTGAATAATTTCTTTCCCTTTATGCCATTGAATGTATTGTCAAAACATTTGACTACTGATTTAATTGATTAATTGAATAAACAATTGCAAATACTTTTGAAAATTTCACTGAAGTCCTAAGATTACGCCAGTTTTTTTTTTTTTCAGGAAGTTTCTCTTCAGGTCGAGTGTCGATATGAAAATAGGACTACTGTTGGCACGAAGCTCGTACGTATACGATTGTAAAAGTGAGCAACCGCGAGAGAGCCGCGCACATAACGAGAGGCATAAGTGCAAAAGCCCGTCCTCCCATAATCGGTACAGGCGAGTTATACGGCCTGGTTGCCTGTATCTGGAGCGGAAACCGCAGAAAAACGGCGCTGAGATCGTGCGCGCGCGTATAATCTCATTTCTTCTTGTTCGATATATTTTTGTAAAAGAAAAAAAAAAGATTCTCCATCTGTACTGTAATGCTTCATACCGTCTTCCGCATATACATTTCAATTATGGGATTATGTTAATTCAGTTCAATTAGAATGCCGCAAGCTGAAATCAATAAGTTTACTTCCGTCGTGCTTACGCTATATTTTTGCGAGAATGCGAAAATGCTAGTTCAATATACAATAAGTCATATGTGTGATTTCGCACATTTCGCATTATTAAAAATTGTAATTGTAAGAAATAGAATAATTAATTCTCGAAACGGATAGCTTATGGATCTCTCGAGTCCTAGATATGCCACACTAATATACGGTTGCTTCCTAAAAAAACAATAAAAATCAAATACTGCAAATAAATTTTTTACCAATATCATTATTTAGACATTTAATTAACACTTCAATAAACTTACGTGAATTTTTTCAGAACTTTTTGTGTACATTTACATTATTTAATAAGGCGCCCGGCACGGGAGAGACCCACGAGTCCGGTTTATATTAACGGAAAGCATCAGTCCGTTTCGAGAGTTAATATGTAAAAAAAAAAACCTATCTCTTAATGATACGTTTCATTCGTATCGCAAGATTTCAGAAGACGGACGATCGATGATCGTTCACCTGTTGATCGGGCGCCAAACCGTTCGAGGTTCGACCGATCAACGATGACGAAATAATTGACCGTCCACTCACGTTGGTAATAGGGTACGCGAGGGCAAGTAAGCGGCGATTAATTAAACAAGAGAAGAACGTGCGCGGACTCCTTTCGGGCGGTAAGAAAATGCGGACGGGCATATATCTGTTCGTCGGCCGGGCCCAGTCGTTCGGGCGTCGTGACCTGGGCGCGAAATGTGGCGACTCGATGCGGCGCCGGTCGCCGAAGAAACGAAATCCGCGAAAAATCGCCGATCAGCGGGCGCCCTAAGCTAACGGTACTCTCTGACGCGAGCCTCCAAATATTTCTTCGCTTGAGAGTCCTCTTCTTGGCTCGTTACCGGTACGCGAGAGCTCCTTCGTTCGCCATCGGACTTGACGCGACTCACGCGCGCGTGCACGATACCGATTTCGAGTGTAATTTCTTTGAAATATGGCTGAGATTGTCGAATCGTAAACGGAAAGTACTATTGAAACGTATGACACATGTTCCACGACATTGCTGAATATAATGGTTACAATGTTGAGATCTTGTTTGCTTCTCATAACGGACAGCCGAGGATTTATAAATCAAAAGTATGTGCATCTGTCTGGTATTAATTTGCTAAATAAAAAAAAAGATAAAAGAATTTATCAGCGGTTCACTGATAAATCATTCTTCATGATTCATCCTCTTTTTTATTACTCCAACCAAAAAAACGCCAATGACGCTAAATGATTCAAATCGTAACTCAGAACCGGAACAACGGTACTCTGAGTATCTCTAAAACTTGGCTCGCGTATTTGCAAATGAAGAAAAAGTGTGCCCGCGATCGGGGACACCGGGAGCGAAAGGGTTTAACCCGAGTAGGTACGAGAGACACATATACGTACGCCGAGCAAACAGAAACTCGAGCGGAAAGGATCGTCGACTGGGACTCGTCGTGTCACGTCGCGGCCGCAAATCTTTCCCCCCCTTTTTTTTCTTCATTTACGGTGAGTTCGTGCGCGTCTTATTGGACGTGCGCTCGCTCGTTCGTGAACAACGAAGTTTCGATCGGCCGACGCACGTCCTTTCCACGCGATCTCGCGTAGAAATCGATAAATGTCGCGTACGTACATCGATCACGTATCTAACCGGAGCGCTCGACTCTTTTGGAGTTAAGAAATCGCTGCGATTTCCTCAATACCAGCTCTCGAGACCAGCGGCCACTCTTCTCTCTTGTTTTTCGTTCCCGTCGCCGTTTCTCATAACGGATTAGAGAGTCGTAGCATCTCGGATACCTCCGAGTCAACGGGAGAGTTATCACCTTTATTTCAAAGGTCGTTGGTCAAGTGATTCGCGTTAATTATAATAACATGTTTTAAACATGAGCTCGTTATTGCAGACTCGACGGAACGCCTGATTAAATAAATCCGTGCACGCAAATTGCGAGATTTGGAGAATTAATTAACTCGGAGCCTACGCGTAGAGGCCCCTCGCGATAAATCACAATGACTTTTTACGAAAAATTCTTCGTGCATAGGAAGATACAGTAATTAAAATGAAGATTTTTTTAAGTGATTTGTGCTACGCTAAAAATTTACGTAACATTATTAAATTGATAAACTTATAAAAACGGTTATCTTGAAAACATTCCGTTTTGTTCTGTTTCATCAATCCTCAAAAATTTGTTTTTGACAAAATATACATGTTTCACAAAAAACATGTGCTAAAAAAATTTAGCGATCTCTTACTATTTGTGAAATAGTAGTTGTAGAAACAAACAACACGCCGCACAATACGGGATGCACGAGTTAGAATATCAATCGAGTATATATCTGTTGGCAAAAGGTTAAAATTCAACCGAATCATGTACTACGCGAAATCGTTTCGCATGAGAGTTACCAATAATTCCCCATTGTAATTCCCGCACAATGGGCGCCTTTTCGACCGTGTCGGCGCGAATGTTGAGATGTATCGCCGCGAGTGAAAGTAGCTCGCCATTGGATACCTCATCAGTCTCTCGTTTTATTCTGCTGTCAACGCACTTAATTACCGCGAGCTGAAATATAATCCCCGCCACGATTGTTCAAAAATATATCACGGGTACAAGGAGCTTTGGCTTTCAAACACTGCTCACGAGCGCGATAGCTATGAAAAGCATGTCTGTTATCTTTACAGACCCATTGCAGTAAAGTGATATTCCCGGTAGTTCGTGGGACAACAATAGCGCCAGTTTATAATATATTTTTATCTAAACACTGCGGGAGAGCTATAGTTGCGCTCGCACAGAAGAATAGGAGCCACGTAATTTTCTGCTAATTGAGAGAGACGGCGCGAGTTTCCACGCTGGAATTTTCTCGTCGCTCCAGTGGACTAATTAATCAGCATCCGCGACTTGGAGGGTCGAAATGAAAAACACGTGTACTCGCGTAATTTTCTCAAATTCCCGCGCAATGGGTGCGAATGGAATATTCATAAAATGGCGCTATATACGAGAATCGAGTGAGCGGGCTCGCGTCGCGCGCAGTATTTCCAAGTGTGGAAGTTTTCCCACAGTTCCGGTGTACACACAATGCCGAAAGGACGTACGCGTACATCCTGTTGGATAGCTCCTTCCGGTCCCTCTCCCCCCCCCCTCTCGATTACGCTCACTGTTTCTCTCTCTCTTTCCTGGTCCCTCACCTTTGCTTCCCTTTTGTTGGAACTTCTGTATACGCGTGTACTACTAGCAACGAAATAATCTCCTTGCCCGTTCCGGTTCGTAAATTTCGAGGAATCATGCTCTGCCGAGGAAGACACGTACCACCTTGTATGTGCGAAATCGAAAGTGCTCCAAAAGATCAAACAGAACAAGCTTCGTCCGAATCAATGTAGACAAAATCAATTTTCCCGACGCTAAGTTTTTGCATTAAAATATTTGCTATAAATATTTTTCTGTTTTACATAACATAGAATATATTTATTGAAAACGATCATTTTTAACACTAACAAGTTCTTATATTTTTGTTGAATTGAATGAAACAATGAAAAATCATGTAATATATTTAATAGCAATTATATAACAACAATTTATATAACATAGATTATATTTATTAAAAATAATCATTTTTAATATTTTAACACTAACAAGTCGTTCCTTTTTTCTTTGTAATATTGTTAGTGAAAGATTATGAAACATGTTTAATAATAAATTATATCGTCATAAAAAAATAATAATTTTTCAAATTAATTTTTCTAGTAACTTAAAATAATCTTTAAAGTCCACGATATTTATAAGTTTTTGAACTCGCAATAATTCTCAAAAGCTACGTTGTTCAAGTATATAAATAACTCGATATAAACGTCGTCACAATGTTCGGAACAAAATCAATGCAGCAATGCGTTACAATGGTGCGACAGGTAATTTCGTTTCGTAACAGACTTACGTCAGCACGAACGCACGAGCTTCTTGCTTTCGAGCGACGATCGACCGACGTTCACAGTTTCCGACGAAAAATACGACACGCGAACAATAGGCGTAACGTCTTAATGGAAAAACAAGAGACCCTGCTTACGGCAGTGGCGTCTTGTCGAACGTTTGTCCGTCTCTTTCTCGGCGAACGAAGCGAGAGAAAGAAGAGACACCCCATGAAATCAACGACACCACAAGGTACACACGTAGCACGAAATTATGTCCGTATGACATACTCCGCGTACAATGGACCCCTATTTTTAACGTCCCTTACACTACCCCGTCGTGTCATGCTTTGTCAACGAAGACGACAGCTGGTGCGGGTCTCTCGCCATAGAAATGGAAAACGTACGTAACGTAATACTGGCGAAGTGAATAACTTGCGTTCTCGACAAATTTCTTTTCTGGATTACGTTTGCATCCGGTGTTCTTATCCTATCGACTGTATATTAACAGAACTATTGTAACTCTGAAGCATGCGAGACTCTCTTTGTGCTTTGCTCCCTTTAAAGTAAGAAGCTCGCTCTCGCTACGTGAAATTCGCTGATTGCTGTGAGAAAAGCAAATACAGGCTCGAGTCGCACAGGTGCACACGTCGACGCCCGAGGGGGGAAAAAAGACGAGAACCAGCAAAGTCGGAATTGCGCAAAGGCAACAGCGCCGTGAAATTCCCGTCCAAGGACAAGGCGTTTTCGAGCCGCTGATCAGCGCAGCCGATCGAGAAACGTTTAATGGGTCACGCAGCGAGTTTCGGGTTAGTCTCATGTCTTGCTGCGCAATGAAAAAACAGGGTCACTTCGATCGATATCACGAAGTGACACCAATCACGACTGCTTCTTCTTCCCCAGTCTCGATCTCACGAAAACACATCATTTATAGCAATGCAGAACCGACGACAAAGATCCGCTTTCCCCACAAGGATGACAACCGGAAAAACTTGGAGTCTAGTTATATAATCACTTTTTCGCATTATTTTCAATATTATAAAGAAACTGTATAAAAAAATTTTAATAAATTTTCTCCAACAAAAAGTCGCATTTGATAAATCAATTATCAAAACTGATGAAAATTTGAAACGGAGACATCATTGCAGTAATATTCTCTGCAAAAGTCGAAATTAGTACATTGTGAAAACGAACAATGAAGTGATGAAGCAGCTCCCTAAAATTTCTCGCTGGCTGCGCTGCTCCGCTCATTCTTCCATGATGATTTTTGTATTCTTTCAAACGATGGGAACTTTGTCGATGAGAGCTGAAGGGGGTCAAAGGTCTCTCCTCTGGATCTCCAAGAGGGGCATAAATCATGTTCCCGTGAAAAAGCGTACGGGGACGGGGACAAAAAAAGAGACGAACTAAGGAAGGGCAGAGGGGGGGGGGAAGAAAGGTGGAAACGCGCGGTGTTCATGCGTGTAAGATTCATCGCGGTCGCTGCTGGGAGAGAAAGCAACCCTCTCGAGCGTCACATAAATACCAGTATCGAACATACTTAAATGTATATACGCATTTCTCGCGCCCAGCCTCTTTCTCGAAACATCCCGACGGACGTCGTCTTCCCGACCGATCCCTGTCTCTCTCTCTCTCTCTCTTTCTCTCTCTTCTCCCTCTTACCGAATACCTTCTCCACCGCTCAATGCGATCTGCCCGAGTTGATTCGGCATTGTCATGCAAATTCAACGTGCAGATTCGAGTCGCGCGGGATTTCTCTAACGCGACATGCCCCGCGACTGCACGTGCGCGGAGAACTTACACGCCTCGTTCTCTACCTTGTCCTTTCGGTATCATCACCGCAGCGTTGATTAAATTAATCTCGAGTTGTACCGACCACTCTCGAGACGATAGAATGCTATTTTGATTGAGCGAACATTGTGTATGCTTCATCATATATCTTTTGATTAAATAAAAGTGAAAATAAATGAAAGCAAAAACGCAAAGGTCATATATAATATTTCTATTGTTTGTAGAGAATACCGATTTTTTTACAAATTTCC
This sequence comes from Tetramorium simillimum, assembly GCA_011636635.1. Classification (NCBI taxonomy): domain Eukaryota; kingdom Metazoa; phylum Arthropoda; class Insecta; order Hymenoptera; family Formicidae; genus Tetramorium; species Tetramorium simillimum. The sequence goes on from VBVQ01001352.1 coordinate 25,551, forward strand.
ATCAAGATTAATTCTTTGAGAATAGAATACAAGTGAGATATAAAACAGGAAAAAAAGGCAGTATATCTGCATTCTTGTCTTATATCTTTAATTTATTAGTAGCGTATTATTATATGAATATATAATGAAGAATAAGAAAATGTGTAGGTACTTTGCGAGTAAAATATAAACCAACATATTTCATTCGTAATACGTGCTTGTCGCATTATATCTTTATAGAGTAATACACAATGAATGACAAATATCCACATGTTTCTCAAAAGAGGAGACTGGAACATTGCTTTCGTTCCCCTCTCGTATCATTCATGCGCTTTAACTTTCAACAATGCTAGTACGTGCCTACCTACCTACCTATCTACCTACATTTCGCTCACGATGCCATATATTTAGATGCATTCAGAAAATAAAATTCAAAATAGAATAATTAAATATTACAAAATATATAAATTATCTTACGAAAAATAATTAAAGTTCTATAAGAATTCTATAAGACTCTTCATCCTCTTATGATTATTTAGAGCAATTGCTACACGATTATTTGAGCCCAATATGCAAATTACAAAATCATTACAGTAATGTCAGTGCTAGGAAATTTATTTCCTATTCATCGCTCTTCATATTCTTAAAAAAAAACCACCAAGGGGGATATTGCCGCATTTCGGATGCGATTAATAATCGTGGCGCGCGTTTTCTCCACAAGATCTCATATGCATCGCTGCGCTCCGTACCGCATCGTGCGATGAGCCGCGTGCACGTGCGCATCAGTCCGGCTTAATATTTGAATACGCACGTAGGTTTGTGACCCGGTCGAATCAACGGCATATCGGCGCGGCCATAATCAGGCGACATTGTGCGACCGTAGATTATGGGGTAGAGAGAGGACTGCGAGCAAGACCCGGTTTGCCAGCTACACGAATGTATAAGTAATGGATCTAAGAGACGACCTCGCTCTCTCGCTCCTCTCGTGATGTAGGATTTTGTCGATTTGGTTTTTGTACCGTTCCACACCGCAATCACCACACCTGTCGGCCAAAAATTCAACCACGAAAAATCGAAGGACGGGGAAAGAGACGAAAAATTCTCGAGTTATTTATAGATAACTCATGCATACAAATGTTAATGCGAGGCGAGTGCTTGAAAAGCCATTCAGTAGCAAAAGGACAGAATTAATCGGGTATTAAAATGAATTATGGCATCCGTCGGCCACGCTCTGAGATACAACTGTGCATCTATGAGGCTCGATCATGAATAGAAATAGAACATAAAGTATATATATTCATAAATATTTTCACTTTCGCTTAGCAATACCTTGATGGCATTGTGTTTTACGAACTTTTAATAATTACGCCAACGACTTAAAAATTAAATAGATATTTTTGTATCAGTCGCGAGATCACATGCAACTAAACGAGAAATAAAAATATAAATTAAAAAAAAAAATTAATTCGCAAAAAAATTTTTAAATTTTCATAATTTGTAACGCGAAAAATATTAATGTTATGTTTAAAGAGAAATTTGTTCTCCAAGATCCGTAAATAAAAGGAGATGCGAGCAATTTCTAGGACGCCATGTAGAAGGCACGAAGCGAGCATTTTGCATTATGCGCAAGCGACGCCGTGTAAGTACAAGCACGAAGAACGCGATCGCGAATACGCGGATACTGGCCGCGAGAGACATGTCGGAGATATATCTGGCGGCGATATTGCGCCGGGGCTACCCGCGGCGCATCGTTCGCGCGATCGATGGATCATCGATCGGCGGCTCGCGAGGAATCAGCGGGTGGGTGCATCGCCGCGCTATGCAACACTCGACGCGTGCGAATGCACGCGCGCGTCCCACGTACAAAACGGATTATTGGACGCGCGAGGGATATGGGCGCGCGTCCGATGCAATAAAGGCGATAACGGTCATTATTATCGGCGGGTTACGTTCCTCAGAACCTACCAATCGCTTCGCGAGATAGACACACGTCCGATCTCGATCGAGATAGTCAACTTGGATCGTCGTGACGCTACGTTATGTGTCGCAAATGTGAAAGGAATTTTTATACGATAGTACTACACTGAAAAAAAGTTCTGGTTAAGAATAGACGAATCAGAAAATCTCGTAGGATTGATCAAATATTCTGGTTATTATAATAGAACTTACTTTATAACTTATAATAATTAGAATTCCTGTTATAATAACCAGAATATTCGATCAATTCTATAAAATTTTTTTGATTCGTCCGTTTTTAAGAATTTTTTTCAGTGTATGAATTTTTTTAAATGTGAGAATATAAGTTATTTTATTGTAGAAAGACCTTTAAGTTTGATAAAATTTTGAAAGAAGCGATGAAACTTTTTTTTCCTCAACTGTGTAGAGAGATTATAAGCTTTCATTATATTATAAGTCTTTAAATAACCACTATCAAAATCAGAAGAAACTTCTATTACAAATACAAATATGATAAAATTCTCATAAGTTTGTTAAGCGCCATGGCAAAGAATAAACATACAAATTTTGTAATTCTAGCATGCTTATAAGGTGTGTAATATAACGCTCACCCGTCAAATAGACACTTCTGTCTAGACAGAGTGTGTCGAGAGTATATTCGATTATCGTCATAGCGGCGCGATTCCGTGACATGCTAACGAGTAATCTAGCTTACTAAACGAAGATCGACGGTACCCAAGGCACGCGCGTTCTTACCGCGGCGGAGAGAACCGCGGGGGGTAAAAGCAACTCTCGCGGTGTATCCCGTAGGTGTTTGCAAACAATGGCGAGGAATCATCCTCGGACGATTTCGACACACGCTTGGAACGACGCGCTTGTAATATGACGCAGGGTGTGCCTCAAATGAGCGTACTTATCCGAGAGGCGGCAAGAAAGAAGCAGAGGCACTTTAACCGCAATTGGCGTCCTACGACGGAAAGCGTGTCTAATTTCTCCCGCGAGAACAAATCATCTTGTCTCGCAATTGCACATTCCGACGTCATCAAAGAATTGAAGAATGAAAGAGGGAAAAGCACAGTATCGATCAACGAGCAGCGTCCCAAAAATGAAAGGTCAAATATAATAAATTTTAAAAAAGCATTAACAAAATAATTATTAAAATAAATAATAATGAATGAGTATGAAATAAACAGTAGTCAATGATAATAATTAAGAATATAACTGTACCCTGAGAGAAAAATATATAATAGTTACTTTTGGACCCACCCAAAATTTTACAATATTTCTAATGATAATTATGGTTAACATAATGATGCATATAGTTAAGTTAATCATATTTAGAAATATTATAAAATTACGGTTGGGTCCAAAACTATACATTTTTCTCTCATTGTCAGTGTATAAATCTCTTAGCAATTTTTGACAGGCTCAATCGTGGGATCGGAAGTTTAGTAGATACGACGGTTGAGCGTGTTTTGCATCGTCGATTAGCTTCTGCGAAATTAAATGTGTCATTCGACGAGATGGAAGATCTTGATTTCATATTCGTATTAGAAGCGGGGGGGGGGGTAGAAAAGAGGAGTACAAGATGAACGCTAATACCGCTCTTAAGCAACCGCGGCGCGCGGGATCGAGATATCGATCGTCTTTATCGGCACAGGCTCGTTCGCTCGCTCGCGGCTTTCGTCCTGCACACGCTCGTTCGTCCGCTCGCGTGGCAGGCAGAAACCGATGGCATCCATTGCGTAACGAGGCACTTACCGCAAATCAAACTAATGGCCAATAAAACACTCGCTCTAAAATCGCATCGAGAGGCACGCCTGGATTCATCCGGAATTCCTGCTCGGGCACCGACATCGTGTTATTAACATTTAAGTAGCGGTATGAGTTAGGTATTCGCGATGCTATTTATTTCATAGTGGCGTTATTAGCGGCGCGATAGCGTATCGACGGAGATTTCCTCGTATGAACTGGATTTAATATGAGCACTCTGCTGTAAAGTTGTAAAACTGTATCGCGGCACCATAGGAGAACGCTATGTACAACGCAACGTTCTGTTAAGGTCGTAATTTTCGCATCGACGAGCTATTTCGCCGGATTACATGTGATACATAAGTTTACATTTATACGTACACGCTACAGATTTTCCATTGTAAATTATTTATGAAGCGCAAATCCATCTGCCACGATTACACGCGTTTACACTTTACGATCGCGACGGTCGCTTATTTAAAAGTAAAAGGCGAACGCGAATTGCAAATGTCCCTCAAGGTTGGCGACCTGCGTTCCGCCGCAATGTCGGTATAAATCAGAAGATTTATTCGAAAAGTGCGCACGAAACCTATCCTCGCAACTCATTACGCGTGGAAGAAGATAATTAAATATTGAAAATGAATGAACCGGTGAACGCAGCGTGTGCTGCCCACCTTTTGCGTGCGCATGTGCGTCGATTCTCACAACACATCGCGCGAGATACGTATTAGTAAGCAGATTGAAATCGCATTGTCGAGAGAGAAAGAGAGAGAGAAAGAGGGAGCACCGTGAACCGCTACTTTTACATTTCCTAGTAAGGAAACAATGCCTCGTGTCGCGATTAATGAAACAACGAGAGATATCGGTCTTCCATCGGATTCGCGGCTTGTTACCGCGAACATGCTTCGCTCTTCATGCCAATCCCCGAGAGAGTTTCTTTTCCAAATGCTTCCTGTATTAACTTTAGATTTAATCCCAGAATTTTTCCAAGATGATTGGTCACAACCAAGATTGATTAACAAACGAAGAGAAATATTTTTTATGCAATGTCATTAATCAATCTCGCAACGTTAATTAATTGAACTACCAACTGCTAGGACTGCGATTATAAATTTGAAAATCCATCGCATCCACCCGGCCGCAAAACAATCAAAAAGAGGACCCTCTTCTCGTCCATGTTTAAATACGAAAAAAAAAATCAAAATTCATCCAGCACAGTCATATTATTAATCAAGAACCGGTATATGAGATTATTAAGTAATAATCTTGGGGTATGTACCGCGGGCACTTAAATCGAAATATATTGACACTGATTAATTGCCGTCAGAGTTGAGGAGAGAGAAACAAAAAGTAAGATATCGATCCGAGGCATTTATCCGGCAGCTATGGCGGCCTTTATCAATTGAAAGCGCGTTTTACGAGAGAGCCGAACACTCACGACTAACTGACCGTTCGTCGACGAGAGAACGATGATCGCGATGTATAATTGTTAATTATCTCGACGATCGTCCGCAGCTCGAGGTGAGCCGGCAATTTCGCATTGACACGCTCGACACGCAAGGTGCAACGCTCGTGTATGGAGATACTAGATGGAGAATCTTTCGCGCCTTTTACTCTCGACGACTACTATTCCAAAGGCAAAAGGGGCGTTTTAATACGCGATATCGAAAAGATGTATAATTGCACTACGTTTTGATTATATCATGTTCAAATAAAGTATCAGGAATCTCCTTGCATCGTCCGCACATTACTGTCCAAATTAAAATTCATATTAGAACCCTACAATACGGACTAAAAGAGTGTACCAGAATATTTTCAGAAAATCTAGAAAAAATTTCTATAAACTTCCAAATACATGGAGTAACAATACATGAAAATATCGTGTATTGTTGAGAGAAAGATTATTGTGCGCTAGGAGATAACGGTGCCATCGAGATTTCTCTCGAGTCACTAGGCCACCTTATTTTCATCCACTTTTCCCTGTAGGCCGCCATACCTCCCGTTTTCTCGGAAGAGGTCGAGGATCGCTTTGATATCGCTATTGGGATATGCGGGAAGAAGAGAAAAGCGATACGCTGGTAATTCAATATCAATGTTGTCAAGTTCTCATTCCCGCTACATAGACTGTTAATTATTTATAATGATTATCTATTAAATACCGAACAATTTATTCTCCGAAATTATAGTACAATCATGAACGGCTTCGAGCCGTTAAAATATCCGTTAATTGTCAGAAGTCTATTCAGAAAGGCTACGTCGACTATAATTTGTTCTTTTACAGTTTATATAATCGATCACTTAGAAGTAGCACGCCCGTCAATTGACGCCATAATTAATAAATAATTAAAATAACCCGGCATGATTAATAAATGGAAAATAATTCCAAAGGTGTGTCACAATTTTTAATTGGAGCGCAATCGACCATAATTTTGTGATATAGCGTTAAAATATTTCCGGCACTTTTTCTTATCGTACACATAACTTTAATTTTCAAACATAATATTTCTATCTAGATTTGGTTATGATAAAAGAAAGGGATTCAGAGGATAATGCATTTTTTTCATTTTTAAAAAAACATACTTAGCGCATTATCGTTATCGCTATTAATGTAAAAATCGAATCATTGCAAATTCTGTATATACTTATTTTCCATCGTCGTTGATGCGATGTCTTGATAAATAGTGTTTTAAAGAAGAGAGTGGAAAATAAAATATATACAAAGTTACAAGACGATATCTCGTACGATCATCGCGGCAGAAATTATTTTTTTATCTAAGCTCACGGCATGACCACTTACGCGAGTCTCCAGTTCCAGTTTCAACATAAGCGAGCCGAGCTATTGCACGCTTATTCAATCCACGCGTTCAGTGCACGCAATTGGTCCGCAGCCACACTCAATCCGTGCCCCGCTGATCGATCTCCTTATCCATATCCCCATCCCCCCCTCGTCACCCCTTCTCTGTCGTCGATCGCGCTCCTATTACGCATTATAAAGTACATCAAAGAAAATGCGGCCCGATTACGACGCCGCCGAGTTTCGCACGAAAGCTGTGGGAGTTCCACGGAATTGAATTATGAGAGAACCCCCGAAGAGAAAGAGATCGTATCTATCTTCTCCATAACGAAAGAATGGAGGCCCGATGATATTGCATCTCCTAACGGAGCGTGCATCGCGCTAGCGAGAGAGATGAGGCGCATTATCGTCGAATTGTTTCACGTCAATAGAGTTTCCGCGTACAGTTTTCTCGGCGGTACTGTTACACACCACGCGATTCATTACGAAAAACGCTTGCCTCGTCACGGAAGACGTATCTTTATCGTCTATGAAATGCGATTCATTCATCATGAAAAATTATCATGCAGAAGCAGATGCCAATCATTTTCAAAGAAAATTACGAATTTGTTATCAACACTACCCGTTAATAGCACTTGTATCTCTTGAAATAATTGAAGATTATCCTTTCGCTAAGACATCCGCGAACGTTCCACGATAAGATAAGATTGAATTAAAAAATATATATTTCTTGCAAAAAATTTTTAGCCTTTTACTTAACACTTCATTTTATCTGTTTTAAATACTCGCCGAGAGGTATTCGTGTCGTAATCGTGAACACGAGGGATATGACGTGACTAAAGAATGAAAGTATTTTAATGAGGCTTCCCGAGAGAAGCTAGGTCTTGGGCGGGACTTAAATCGCTCGAAAGTCACTCGACAAGGACTCAGTAAACTGAATTAAGATCAAAATATGAGCTAAACGAGCGCAAACGAGGTAAAGGGCTTGGTGTCAAGTAGCGCTTGAACCCGGAGGATCTGAGTGACCGAATGCCGAAAGAATCTCACTTAAGAAAGAGAAAACGGATGTACAGCCTTGTCTTATTTAGCTTATCTAACGCAATAAATCTGAGCGTAATTAGGACACAAGTATTTTCTGGTTGCCATAAAACAGGAATGCAGAATGCTTTGTAAGAGCTAAAACAATAAATTAGCTTGTTGAAAAAATAAAAATTATTGAAATATATGTATATGTTTAAATAATATATACAAAAGGGCTTCATAAGTCAAAAAGAAAGGTCAGTAATTTGTATAAAATTCAGTTGCAAGTTTCGTTTTAAAAATTAATTTTTAAATTCTTGTATATAAAATAATCTCTGTCATAATTTTATGTTATTCTTCGTTAATCGTAATCTCGTTTTATGTTACAATTTAAATTTTTTTAGATGAGTTCTCGATATAGCGATAATCTATGAGTAAAGTACAGATAAATTTCTATATTCCGTTAAATCAGTTTCTCTTTGTTCAAACTAAATGATCATACTTCGAGAGAAATCGAAGTGCTTACTCAAATGGTAAAGTGGCGGAAATATTACGAAATCGTGTAAACGCGTTTATCTCGGAAAAAAATCATAGCGCCACGCTAGTTTACCTCGAGAGATTTCTCTCGTCCTATTCAATAAGTTCTCAGCAGGTGCGTGAGGTGCAAGGTGCATCGATTGCAGCCAAAACGAGAAAGTTACATTATTAATGAGTACGAGAGATACCTCACGGCTGACATAGAAAGTTTGAGGTGTCGATCTTTCGACCTCGCGATTACTAATGGCGTGCTAAAAATCAAATTTGCATGAAAGTGTACGTAAAATTATTACATTTAGCACCTGCGCCCAATTGCGTCGCGTTTCTGCGAAACAAGAGAGAAACGCGAAAAGAGAATATATTGTTCAAGTCCATTATTTTACGACGTAGCAAATCAACCGCGACAACGTGTGTTTTCGTTACTTCGTAAGATCCTATCTACTCTTTACTGTCGCTACAAGGTTAACAGAATTTAATTAGTTAAGAAACCTACCATGCTCCCATAAGTACGCGGATCTCAAATATCAGCGGCCAGCGGAATTGACGTCGCAGAACAAGAAACCACCACAAATTTAATTACCACAATTACCGTGACCAAGATAGCGTAAGCCAGAATTTTCTCAACAGTTAACAGCTAGCTACGGAATAGGAAGTCGGACAAGTGGCAACGGAGGGCATTTGCTTCCTCGGGACGGAACGTAATAATCGTTCAAATCTCGTACACGTCTCGTGTGCGACGCATTTCCGTTACAAGTGTAACAAAAAAAAAAGACAAAACGTACAATTAGGTCGAGTAAAATGGTCGGGCACTCATGTTTACTCAATTAGTCCGTTCAAACGGACAGATACGTTCAGATAAGTACGTCCAGATAAGTACGTCTGTACTACGATAAGACGATTCGAATAAACGTCTTGAATCAGAGATCTATGACTCACGCGATTGGCACACCGCATATTACACCGCGCATAGTAATGCGCAATGCAGAAATATTTGTTATCTGCGTAAGCATTAATCGTTTTAAGCGATGCGGATGGAAATAAATATATTGGAGCCTCGTTGAATCTCGCTAGCGGATCTAAGTTGTTGGCGCAGTTGTTACAACGTTATGATAATTAAACTCTAAAGTCCGACGGATGAAGCGGAGAGTCTTGAGTATTCTTGTTTTTACCTTCATATTTTTAAATATTCAAAGAGACAACCTGTGGATCACAGAATAAAAATCTGAACTCGATTTTCGAATCTTAAGAATTTTAAATCGTACGTCTTAAAGTTTTAGATTCTAAGTTCTAGATTGCAAACACGAAACATTTTCAATCATTTTATTAGATTTATAAGCAAACAGTGATTAGTTGAATGCAACGCACAATTTTATTCATAAAACCGGTGCGTAACGTGAATCTCTCTCGTTACGATGAAAATTACGCTCGTTCGTGCGACGTGTTTGCCTTACAGAAGCGCGAATTGCATAATTGTCTTTGGATTATTCCGGTTCGATGATAAACAACGTACGCAATTAAGAATAAACAAGCGACTTACGAACGAAGTCGTGCCGTAATGTCGAATCGCAAATGCATTCAATGCACGTACGGACGACTCGCTCCGAAATTATTCCGTGAGATATATCGCGAATGGATCTCGTAATAGTAAAGCTCGGTGCTAATTGCAGTGGTGTCGAGTACCTTTAAGTGCCGCAATATAGCTGGGATAGCGATCGACCGGGCCGAAACTTCCTGCTGGCGCGGATTTAGCGTCTCGTCTCTCCGCGCAATTCCATTGTTTTATTTTTCTTCTACTCCTCGCGATCCGCGTTCTCTCTCGCGAGAAGAGCTGTCTAGCGCGTTCTAGGAAGGATCAAGGACGCGCGCGAGGAATTCATCGAACAAAGAGTTAAAAGAATGTCATGGACGATGCGAGATGCTTTATGGATCGTTTCAGGATCTGCATATAGAACACCGTAAATAAGATTTAATAGATCCGCTGTCGCGAATTGAAATGAAAAGAACAAGATGCATTCGTAATTTGGACAACTTCAATCCCTGAAGAGACAACAAAAAAATCGCGAATTTGTACAAACATGACATATTTATTATAATTTTTGCAAAATACAAACTTTAACTTACAAAAAGAGAGAATAAAAATAAAAAGTAATGTACAAATATATAAATTATTTTAATTAACAAGTTCTGCTCCTCTTGTGTCCTAAATATTAAAAAACATTTTTAATGATTAAAAACATAATCATAATATTTTGTTTTCCGGTCTATTAAATCGAAAAATTAAGGTGTTCTTTTCCCTTTTCAAGTAGTACGATTTTCTTCGAAATCTCAAAGCATCGCGAATGTCAAGGACGGCGAGTGTCATAATTCTTTCGTTCCAAGGATTCAAAAGGGATCGTGAAAAAAGTCGACGAGCCTTTCGCGCGGGACGCGCATCGTAAAGAACGAGAGCTTATACGGTAGACACCCCTGCCGCGATTTTCATATTCACAATTAGCATTTCTTCTGCCCTGTCTGTCCTTCTAACCGCGATGAACAATGGGCCGAGGGGGAGAAACTGACATCTGTGGACACGCGAATCGCCAGAATCCCGCGCATAGGTTTGTTCCACCTTGAAGTTCTCCGTTCTGACGTTAAATTATTACAAGGAGTTATGGAGACCTGTCTACTCGTCGCTGTTGTTAATGGATACGCGTTGGACCAAATCGCTCGCTGACACCTATCCCCCC
>VBVQ01001353.1:0-31312 GCA_011636635.1 Tetramorium simillimum
AAATAAATTTAAAAATTTATTTTGTGTTCCAATTCTGTTATATAATAATAGTATAATAATATGGATATATTTTCAAAAGTCATTAATGCATTGTAATATTTGGTAAATTATGAACTGGATAAAAAAATTGCATTAATTTATCAAAGTATGCTATTTTTACATATGAATTTTAACACAGCACGGATATATTTATCTTATATCGAGCTTTAACAAATTTGTGATAAAGACAAGGTCTATAAGTATACACTGTTTGTCAGGTAATCACCTATCTCGGCGCTCAGATATATATTTTTTAGTCAATAATATATCGTGATTTTCAACTGAACCATTTGAGGCATCGTACGCTCACAAGGCCGTTGCTCCTTCCTAATGGCAATGTGAGCATAAGATATCTTGACCAGACTTGCAAATATTTGCGACTGTTAAAATTTTTCCGCTCGTTTAGTGTGTCGAAAGATATCTAGAGGAATGGTAAAGAACGCGTTATGTAAAAATCGCGGAATATTTGGCAATGGATTTAATACTTCAAACACATTAATATTTACACTGAATAACGAAGAACTTAATTTTCATACATTAAACTTTATCCATCTATATTTTATATAATTGCTCTATCAATTTAACGAATTTTTCACAAAAGCATACGCGTCATCAAATAACAATAATAATTATGTTGTGATCGTAAGTCTGTAGACTTTATTTGTGTGTCAACATTTTTTTTAACCACGAAGAACATTGATAGTCCACTGTATTGCGCATTTGTAGTCTACAGTTTTATTAGAATGCACTGAACAGCGTATGTTCTCCGAGGCGTGGAGGCTTTGCTAAAGTAGATGTTCTTCGTATTCATACTGATTACCATTTACTTGAGAACTTAACTTTTCTTTTAAAGTGACAAGACGCTAACGTATTCTAATCTTTCTTACAAACGCCGTGGCGCCTAGTTAATACTCGAAAGCAAACTTCTGTCATTAGCGTCAAATAATATACTAATTTACAAGTCTAATCGCCTAAAAAAGAAAAAAGAAATTGTCCTACTGCTTAATAATATTTGAGTTCATTACGTAAGTCGAAGATTATTCGCAGGGAGATGATGAACTTGAACGTGCTGTAAGCTATCAGGAAGTACGGAAACCTGCAGGTATTTAAATGACGTCTATACGGATGAACGGTTCCGCATTTAAAACCGGACGGCCTTGACGTATGAATGAGACCAAGGGAAAAGGAGGGGAGACACATGAAGAATGATGGTCATATGCACACGTTGCTTGGCAAACGATGTTCTTGCTTTTTTCTCGATGCTTATTAATCGATTTTACAATCGACCAATAACACATCAATCCTAATAAATATAATGTTCGATAAACGACCCAATTAAATAATCACTTTCTAATCATTTATGAACAAAGTGAGATTCTTTGAAATCTCCTAAGTGTCTTTCAGTCGACGATTCGAATTATTTGCATTTAATTAGTGTAATTTCTTTTACATTGTATACTCAATGTAATTTTGCAATATCTTACAATAAATTCCTAACAATGGGACTTTAATTCGTACAGATTATGAAACAAGAGAAGTACTGATAAAATCTCAAGTGCTTCTTGACTGAATAATACTTCCTCTTTATAATTTTTTTTATCCTTTTTTTATCTAACAATGTCAGAAAGATAAATATATAAATGCAAGTTGCATATAAAAATAGAAAACCAATGTCTCTTAATTTTTATGTATTAATCAGACCGTAATTTCCAGAATATGATGTCATTTCCCAAAGATATCCTACCGTCTCTTTCTTCCTTTTTCCCTCTCTTTCTCTGTATCTGAAACCACTTGGGAAAAATACTTGAGATAATTATTAATATCATTAGACAAGAAATTTTATATTGTTCAAAAAACAGATTATAAAAGAAGGATTAAATATCAAGTATTTACTGGCCAAAGTATTTTGTAATTTTTATCGTTAAGATACTATCATTGATATAATTTAAGATAACTTTATTTTCAATTGATGAATCCTTTTTCTGTACAAATTTCCTATATTTTTTCTTTAAATATAGATTGTACTTTTAGCACTTTATTCATTTATTCCAACTTTGTACTGTTATACCAATTTCTATTCTTTTCTCATAAATTCAGTATCAATATGGAAAACTACAAGCATAATAATACCTATAATTATAATATTATTAATATTGTGCGAAAGAGGCTTATATTAATATTAATATTAATATTAATAATTAATATTAATAATCTTATTAATTATATTAATAAGAAATATTAACATAAAAATATTTATAATACTAGATATTATAATCCCATAATAAAAAAACAGGTATATATCATGAAACTACTTATTATTGTATTTTAATTTAAAATTGTTAACAAAATTACGTTGCATAGTCTTTTGCAAACTTTTCTTCTAGAATCTTCTAAAATCGATTCGATTGATCAGTGAGAAATGCTTTTAAAATAACACTAATTTCAATTGCTTTGATTTCACGATCGCAGATGAAATATGATGTGCGTTATCTCTTATCTAGATATGGAGTGGAACTTTTGACAAAAATCTTGATTGTTTCATGAACCTCGAACCTATTTATTATTCTCATCTCGTTTCCGTCATGAGTGATAGGGATATCAGATAAAAAAATTTTCAATATCTAAAATCGGACACTGTATTCGTAACTAGATTTATAGCTAGTTCTTCGGACATTTACCTGTTGCAATTTTGATCGTTACACGTCTTTTCACTTTCAATAAGAAAATGTACTTGATATAACTACATACATATTCTAAAACTGTACAATAAGTTGTTTTTACTTCTCTTTGGTTTTATTATTTATTAAGTCAATATTTAATACTGATTATTTTTATCTTTTCCAAATTTTATATATTATAATTAAAATTTCCTCTTACTAACACATCTTCAATTTTAATAAGATTTATTCTTTCGAATTGCTGTAGGTATTCAGATAATTGTCAATATTTGTATTAGATACTTGCTCTTTTATGTACGTATAAGACAAAAGTAAAGACAGATGTTATAGAAGATTAAGATGATTGTAAAGATATAATTTAATGCTGAAAAAATCGTGTAATCATACAAATGTCTGAGTGATTTACAATGCTCTGATATACTACATTCAAAATGTGTTTGCTATAACACTTCCATTATTTTAAATTTCTTCTTAATATATTAAAACAGTAAATGTTAAAACTAAAAAATGCATTAAAAAGAAATTAATTCTTTTTCTATCCCAATTTCTTCTTTAAGATAATTACTATTATTATAATCTTCATATTTATTAAATTTTATATTTATATGTACAAATTTTGAGAACACATATTACAATCTATGAATAAACTTGTATACACGTATGTATAAATCTGCATATTATTGAAAGCTAAAATAAACGCCATACATAGTTCTACTTTAAAATATTTTAAATATATCTATAAATTCGCTATGTAGATTAGATTTTTATTTCATTGTTTGGTTATTAATGGACTGTTAAAAAATTAAACATAATTTTCATTGATTGTCAAAAGATAATTTCATATTTACGTCAATGAATGGCTTGTCAATGAATCAACATATAATTGTTAGGACTATTAGATACGTTACATAGTATTTAATTGAACCGCATAGACAATGCCAAATAGGGATAAGGAGATGGTGACAATCTTTATTACCGAACTGCCATTCATTTTCTACTACGCTGCACATCGCCGCATATCAAATAGCTTGTAATTAACATTCTGAAAATTTCCCAGGCGGATTTTTCCACGAGTTGGACATAAATCAAACAATAAGTCAGAATTACATTTTCTATTCTTGGTAAACACACGACGATGTATTTCGATGAAAAGCTAATAAGGAAAATCATATTTATTGAATATATAATTGACTTCTGCAGATGACGATAAACTTCTTTCTCTCAAAAAATAAAAAAATAATATATTACCTAAAAATCCATCTATAATGTATATAATCAATTTGTATATTATAATAAAGATTCGCTGAGGAGAGAATCTTTGTTGTTTCTTAAATTAAAAAAAAAGAGAGAAAGTTTGAATTAAAATGTCAACTAGTAATTTTTAATAATTATTTAGCCTATTAACTATTTACAAAATTAATTTATTGACAAAATGTATTTTTGTGTTTCTACACATTTTGCGCTATTCCCAATTCTTTTTCATTTAACATATTGAAAATACTGATAATATTTTTTAAATTTCATACGATATTTAATATTTCAATTATATTCAGTATATAATTAAAAATTCATCTTCTTCTCTCTTTAAATATGTAAAGAAGGACTTCATATTGTGAATTTATACGGAAACATTAAAAAAAAAAAAAGATATTGTTTGGTATAGGATTGCTTGCGAGAACTTTGAGAAACACTGCTTGAAAACACACCTAACATCAATGATATACCTGCGTTTGACTCTAGCAGTAACTGGCAGCGTGGGTTAGACAGAGCCACGAGAACGGCCGCCGCGTCAGTCTGCGCTGAGTCTTCGTCGTGGGAGTTGCGCTCTCTTGGTGCGTCATCAGGGCAGCTGTTAGGGCCCCGTTGCACAGAGGAGCAGCGAACAACTGGCCAATAAGGAATCAGAGACTCAGTGTGTAAATTAGTGTGTGTAAAAATTTTTGAATCTTCCAACGTCCAACAGTCTAATACAACCTGCGAAAATTCAGGTAAGGGATACTTCTCTTTTGTCAACGACTCTGAAAGGAATTATAATTTACATAATTCTATATCGTAATCATTATACACACATACGCACACATTCCGAACAATTATTAAAATATAATTTCTTATAATATTTACGGAAAATATTAAAAGAATTAGAAACTCGTCGCTTTTTTTTTAATTTTAATACGATCAAAATGTTTGCGGTTAGCGTCTATTGAAAAAATTAATTGCAGGAGCGATTACAATTATCAATAGTTTAAAAACGCTAACTTAAAGAAGCTATATATAAAGAAAAGGAAACAATGTGGTAACAGAAAATATCATAAAAAATCTATTCTAATGTAGTTTGCAATAAAAGAATTGGTAAGACTTCTGATTCCCCTCTGATTTTAATAAAATTTTATTGACACGTAGTACTTATTAAATGCTTATTGAATGCCTTGACAATGAATGTACGAAAACGACTAGTTTTTAAGATATTTAACTTTTAAAATATTGAAAAATATGAAAGTCGCAAACTTACATGGAACTACAATCGTGGACTTAGTTTCGAACTGAAAGCAGGGAAAGGGGTGAGGGTGGAAGTGATTTTTTTTAAGAATTTCGTAAAAAAAATAAATACATATAGTAATAGAATCTTTATAAAAATGTTTTATGTTACTTTTAATCATTTGATTATAATTATTTCTGGCTGTTTTCCTGGTTCAGTTTCTCACTTGCAAATGAGCTGTTCAAATTGTTAATTGAATAATAATGCAAAAATGTTTATTAATGTATATCTGGTTGTTCTCAGTTCGTTATAAAACATCGTTAGTCAGACATTGTTGCGACATGGTCGCGTAACACATGTGCCTTAAAATTTTTAAGACGGATTCGTTCGTCGAAGAGCGTGTTTGTCATCTCCTTATCATGCTCTTTATGCTCTGCAGGTGCAAGCTTAAATTATGAACGCCTCATTTCAAATATACGAGAAATATCTGGATCTATTTCACATCAAGTGGAAAAGTTAAATACTGCATTTATTCTCACGTGACATTACTGTGTCGCAGTATGCAAATATTTTGATATCTGCAAATATTCCTTTTTACTGTACACGGATATATTGTTTGCTTAATGCTATTGTAATTCTACTTATGTAAATTAAAAACAATTTGCACACGTGATTCTTTAAGGACCATATTAGATTTTGTAAAATTGCAAAATTTTAAGTTATGGCTGAATAGATTTTCAATCTTTAGAAGTCATATTTAGAAAGAAATCTTCTTTATGCCTTTCTACCTTGTTTCGCGATTCAGTCTGCGATTTTTCTTGAAAGGTACGAATAACTTCGCGAGAGAATAACTGAAAAGATTTGCAATTATGACACAAATGTTTGTGTTGAGTCTATGAAAGCGCGATAACGCGCGCTATATCAGTGACGCAGTATATCATGAATGTATTATTGCATCTCTTCTTCGTTGAATTTTTGCCGTCGTGATCAGCTTTCGTGCAGTCTTAAACACGTAGGAACGCGATAAAAACTCCTTACTACACGATAACGTGAGCGCCACCGAAGAATATTTCTGTCGTTATTTTCAA
The DNA here is from genome assembly GCA_011636635.1 of Tetramorium simillimum. Lineage (NCBI taxonomy): Eukaryota > Metazoa > Arthropoda > Insecta > Hymenoptera > Formicidae > Tetramorium > Tetramorium simillimum. The sequence continues at coordinate 6,282 of VBVQ01001353.1, forward strand.
AGCTTTGAACAACATATACATTTTAAATATTATTTTCAAAAACAACATAAGTAATTCAGTAGTATTCAGTTAATCGAATTAAAAAACCTTTCGTACATACATGTAATAAATATTTTTTAAAATTATAAGTATATGGAATATGGTAATTAATAATAAAAAAATTAGCCGGTACTCACTATATCTAACATTTTATGTCCGAATAATTTTGAAAAAATGAAATTATCGGGTGTATCTCATCTATAATTTTTTTTCTTCCTATAAATTCTTACAGCAATATCTTATGGCAAAAATAACAAACGCGCATTTTTCATACGTGCAAGATAAAAGAGGCAGAAAAATAGGAATCACATAGATCATAAATGTATATCGGATCAACCGGTATTGGAAAAATTATGCAGATACAGACACGAGACGCAATAGTAAATAAAGTCGCGGATATTTTTCACCCGTCTTCGAACGTCAGCCGTACGCGTAAAGTCGACCGTTTACTTATCTACTACCGTGTGCGAGGTGCGAAACCGGGTTAAGGTTAAACCATGTAAGCGACGGGTAACCATGTAACTATCACACCGCCGTTAGGTCGTCGTGCAAGTCATTGACGTAAGAGTCGCGGCGGTTTTCTGGCCGTTTCACGGGGGTCCGACACAAATGCGAGGCCCCGGCGCACGCATGTGTGTAAATATAGAAGAGATCCGTCACGCACGCGTGCGGTCTGAAGAAACCGTTCGATAAAATGCAAAATGCACGGAAAGCACAGGCGGATCGATTCACCGGGAAGTACGTACGACTGTACGTTCAGTTGACTTTCTTGGACACGATGAAAAGTGAAAAGTGTATCAACGAATGTTTCTTTTAGATGGTTATCGATCCACTCGTTTTTAAGCAAAAGAGCTCGACGTTGGCGCGCGACAGTTATTGCTGGAATTTGACAGCGATCATCGTACACTGTTGATTCAGGAGTGATTAAAATATTGATCTTCTGATAATTATTTAATAATTAATTACATGATAATTAACAACAATTTAATAATGTAAAATTTTTTATCGTACTACATTGTATATTAATCTAGCTCTTACTTGTTTTATTATAGCTATTTCGAGTTTAATATTATTGTATTGATTGTTAGTTCTGGTCTTGAAACTCTTATTATTCTTTGTTTGTCTTATACATAGTACGTATACTATAGCTTTCCTTTTATGTTGCTTTCTCGTCATTTTACATTTGCATAGCATAGGGTGGGAACGATCGTATAAACAATACGGAACCTTGAATATAAAATTCTTTATTACTATTATAAAATGTGGAAGGAAATTGGTTTTGTTATCATAGAAATAATTTCATATGACGTATGATTGCATGCAATAAATAATTAGATATGCACGCATTATCATGCATCATTGATTTATTACGCTTATTTACGTTGCTCTAAATGTCATACAAGTTGCTGAAGCGAACAGACATGTGAGATATCATTTTAGTAATAAGTATTTTTTCTTTTTTCTGTGCTATTGCATAAATTTAAGGCACAAAAATACGCCTTTATGCAAGTTTTCAAACAAACAAGCGGCAAAACAGAGGTGAGCTATTTATGACTAATTGACAGTTGAAAAATGTTAATAATAATTTTTTAATGATGTATGACTACTTGTGAGTCAGATAACAGATAATGCAATGCATTTGTTAACACGCAAAAGAAAATTAGAAATGATATTAGGAATGGCATTTATTTTAAATTTAAATATTTTTGTCATACATGTGTCATCACTGACATTGCACGTTAGTGTTTGCTAAATATTAACTTTTTTATACAAGTATTAATCAAGATTCTTTTATTAAGATATCAATTTAAATAACGCAAATTTTTTAAGACGAAAAATTATTTATAATCAATTAAAACTAAAAATAAGAAACATTTTTTTAAAACTGATTTATTTCGGAATTTTCATTTGAATATTTGTCGATTGTAATATTTTTCATGTTTAAATATTTGTTTATCGAAACGATAATTTTACGAAATGTATATCAAATGAACGTTTACCAGTAATTATTACGATAATGTTACTTGCTAACCTCTTTTATTATCATTATCAACGACCGCCATTTTTACGACCACCGATGTAAGAAGAGAACTTACAAAAGTATAAAATATCAATGCGTTGTCAGCGAACTTTTGTCGCGTCAGCTTTAAACTCTCGGATTGAATAGGTGATACTTTATAAAACCGGGAACGATAAGATCTATCTTAATTTATATCAATATAGTTAAGGAGTGTCTTCATAACTGGATTTATTCGTTACGTCAACAAATTTAGATATTGCATAATTCTTGTAGAATGTAATTCATGAAAAATTGTTAGAGATTTTATATTTCAATTTAATCGTGTGAAATTTGTTTTTATATACTATATAACGCGTATTCATTGAAATATTGCACAGTTAATCGTTCGATTAACTGTTTTCCTGTTCTGAAAGGAAAAATTTCATCAACTGGTTTACGATAAAAATAGTAATATATGAGTAAGATGACGTGTGTGATAGAAAATCTATCTGTTTGTTGCCTGTTATTTTTTTCAGTGAAAACGTAACCTTACATCTACATTTATAATGAGATAATGACTAAAAAAGATATCACATATTAAATGTTCTAGACTACACAGTGATAGAAGTAAAAAATCGATATAAATTACTAAAATTTGACATTAATGAAATCTACTTATGTTCTTTTTTAATTCAATAAATGCTAGCTACGTAAGCAACTACGTAGAGTCGTTCGTTCTTAGAAGCAATTTCTACGTTTTACAATGAATTGAATGACGATGTCATATTGATATCGCAGTATTGCGATCGAGTTATTATTAAACGTGTTATTATCGAGAATACTTGTTTTAACTATTTCTAATTTATTTTGTCCAAACTTTTTAAGTTTTAAATACCAGCTTTAAGTATCAAAACAATTAGGCCTGAATTAAAAATATCTAAGAAACAATTTTATTATCTGATTACACATTTTCATAATTTCTATAATTCTTTAAAAGTTTTTTTGTTTTCAACTTTTTGCAACAAAAACAAAAACTATTAATTCAGCAATAGCCTTGATTTTATAACTCGTGTATATTATTACATATTCCCCGATGGCCTTGAAATGTTTTGGCCTGCTTATCTTAACTATTACTATATGACATACGATTAAAAATCAATACAACACTGGAAAAAATAAGAATGACTGACAAGATACATGACGCATACGCAACGAGTTTGTCACTTCTGTGACAAAAGCAAAAAGGCAACGATGAAGCTTGCCCAATCGTGAACTCCCTTTTACTGCGACGCAACCTCTGGTATGATCTCTGTCCATAGCTTATGACAGCTTAAACAAAATATGGCACATCTACATCAGAACAGCTTGTGTTTAACCAATATCCTGCACTTCATTGAACGTAGTCTAGCCTCTTGAAGAGGTTCGTAGTACAAGTTACGTCCTTGGATGTCGCTTCTCGAGTATGTATGTAAATTGGAATTAATTTCGCGGCCGCGTCATTGCGTTGGTTTGTGCACGCATACGGAGTCTGCCCGACGCGTGTATATCTTCGCTGATATAATACACAAACGCGTGCAAAAAATCCGCATATCTCCGCGGTGAGACGATTTTACGGCATTCTCTCACGTGTTTAGATGAGCTTGGATGCTGATCGCGCAGCGATAACGTTTCGAAAATAAGTCTTTATCTTTACGATTTCGGTGTCGCGCTCGGAAACGGATCGTATAATCGTACGTCGCTCGGAATTGAACGATCTCTCTCTATTATATTCGTGTCGCCTTATATACTGCCGCCCGCGACGCGATATGTTAGTCGCCAGGAAAATTTGCTAGTCGAAAGACAACGTCCATATTATTGGCATAGCTCCGGTTCAATTCAAACACCATGGACGAGTCCAGCGGTAAAATAATTACAGTATGTTATATTAATTAAAACTTGCGTAGTGTTTTTAAGATTGGCAACTTTGAGGTGCGGTAAAAGAAAAACACATGTTTTCTTCATTTCAAGGAACGATTTTGAATCATGTTATTTATTAAATAAGCCTCGAGCTAGAGATAACGTCGCAATAATTTGCATGCATTCAGGCTTGAAAAATTACATTATCGCATTATCGAAATTCACTAGATATCATTTTTCCGATATTAATATTAATTTCATTAATGTTAATGTAAATTAAAGTGTATTAAAGTAGAATTAGTTGTGCTGTTATGGTAATAATTATGGGCGCAATATCTGCGATATAGTACGCACCGTAATTGTATTGTTTTTCAGAGCATGTCGTTTTAAACCTGGCTTTCGCATTTAACTTTCGCGATATAAAAGCGAAATGAGCGCTTTTAATAATTACACCAATAACGATGTTATTGTTATTGGATTTATGATTATAACAATAACGATTTGATGGTGAAGTATGGATGTGACGAGTATCGATCGTCTCGTAATGTCGACACGGCTTATCTACGCGTTATAATCGTTTGCATGTAGCCTACTTTGTAGATAATCGAAGAATATTTATAGCTGCTCAACCAATGAATTATGTAAGAACGATAAGTTCAGTTGATGAATTAAGTTCTTAAATAATTTATTAATTCGGCGATGGATTCGAATGCAATTATATATTACCAGCTGCCATTTATGCACTTGGGTATCGTGACGTGACGTTATAAGAGTATCGATGAGCATAGGAATTTTTAATGCTAAAACAGCCGGGAAATTATCGAAATCCTGGAATTATTAAACATCATGTTGTACTGTGATAAAATCCTCTCGTCTTTTCAAATGAAACGCTCACGCACGTTTAATTTATCGTTGGCAGTTATATTTTATTTATAAAGAGAGAGTTTAATTTTTCCAACTTTCTTGTGTTGCAACTCAGCTGCTCGAGTCTAATTCTTTCTATCTTTCCATACGGACCCGAGCTAACTACATTTTAATTATCCCATGCATTTCTATTTTGTCTTAACGGCGAATATCTTTATTGCGTATTACATGTCAGGAGGAGGAATAAAACGGTAAATGTCTACAAGACGAAAATATATCAGGGTGCGCCCGCTTGCTAATTCTACTCGAGAGAGTATTATTTATTGCCCACCTAATTCTTGACGTCACTGCTTGTCGCCCTTCCTGATGTTCACAAAGGGTGGATGAGTAATGGAGTTTTGTACGAATAACCTACTTTCGAAAGTGATGTGTCTCTTGTCAAGATACTTTCAACAAACGCTTTCTGCTTTCGTCAATATTGTTAGCAAATGGCATCTTAATAAAATCGCCATTTACATTAATTGAACTTGCTACGACCCATCTCTCGAGGAAGAAGAGCGTACGGAAATTTATCGCGCGGAAATTTTTTCCTCATCATTCTGCGAACCGTTTTTTTTTACGTCTCATCTGTTATCATTATTGAACCATCAATTATTCGAAAATCTTTTTACTAATAATATTTTCGATTTTATGTAACTCGTTAAACAATAGATATTAGAGAAAATATATTAAAATTAGATACAATGAAATATCAAGGTAACATTTTAATTCAGTTACGCCTCATCGTTAAAATCTTATTAGATGGATTACTAATCGGATGTGTATGTATTAATAACTGCTTGACATACTTGCAGATTAAATTCTAATTTTGCACAGTGTAGCAATTGAAACGCATGTTCGCAATTAAGTATTACCTGCGCGCTATTAAGGTTTAATAGCAGTAGCAGATATGTTAGATAATAGAAATATTATCATATTTATGATATTATGAGTTGTTATACTCATCATTCATATTAAGCGAAACGATTCCCGACTTCGTTCCCGACGATTCACAAATGTCATTCCCTACAAATAAACTGATTGACGGCGATGTGCGTTTGTCTGGCGATATATTTATAGCATCGCCAAATCAAGCAGTGTTCTGTCCGATATGTCGCAAACTCTTTCACGTTAACATATACATGCGCATACTAATATCTCAACATTATCATTTCTTATAAGAGATCCGTACGCGAAGGATCGTCGAAGAGGGTCTTTTTTACGTTCGGCCTGCCAGTATGCGTTACTAAAATTTTTCAAAAGAGCATATTCCATGTTTTAGCTATGTCTCTGGAGGAATCACGGAGATCGCAACGTCCGTATCGATACGGGATGGTCCTGCTATGCGTCGGGGCTCTCATAAACTGGTTGGGTTTAGCGGAGAACTACGTTGAACCGGTGCGTTACGTCGGTGTTGCCTGCATAGTCGCCGGGGCCCTCCTCATTTGCGCCGCGATGTGTTGCTGGCTGCACGCGCCGCCAACTAGGACGAGCACGCACACGCAACACACGAACCATCCGATCACGGCACAGGTAATTCATAAACTGTCAACCTGGCGAATTTTTATACACTCCGTCAAACATAATTCTCGTTTAGTACGAGGCAAATTGGGAAGAAAGCTACGTCAAGGAAGGAATTAGAGCTATGATTCATACGCCAACGCAAATCTACATTTACCGGTTTTCCGATACAATTAATCATGTCTTCTTTTTTTGCAAACCTGCTTTCATTAATCATCGCACGCAAAGTTTTCTATGCGTGTGCTTCCACGGGAGCAATAATTATTATTAGCCCTTTGCGAATGATGTAATCTCAAATTGAATAAACAATGCCAAGTCGTGATATCGCGTTGTTTTTCAGTATATCATTACTTTTAATGAATTTATAAAAATTACAAAAGATGTAACAGAAAATTGCATTTTAAATCCTTTTTTAAATTAGTTCTTGTGTGTCATGTTAAAGTAATAAGTTAATCATTAAACTAATTATATCCGATTAAATTTATTTTTACGTAACTTATCTGATCCGTTGAAAAAAGAATTAACTGAGATTCAAAATTTACCTTTAAAAACTCTAAAACTCAATCTGATATTTCTTCCATATAAATAATATTTATTCTTTTTACTCTTATTTATTATTAATTGTTCTTTATTAATCTTCTTTTGATTAATTATATCAATTTTATTCTCAATGCAAATGATATTTCACTTCGTTAAAATATATACACTCGCATATTTCGCATTTAAACTAACTAATTTTGCTTGATGATCTAATGTATCAAGAGTGATGATAAACATCTCTCATCCGTGATCTCTTTAGACTCCATCCAAAAAATGCAGGTCGCCGGCGCGGTTGAAGGCCCCCGAGATTAAAACGTTTTTAGATCGATCCGGGTCAACCCCCTATTATAGACCACAAGGAACGCGTATTATCTATAGATATACCCTAGCCTAGCAGTAAGCCGCAATTACCAGCGACGGTGGACAGAATAAGAAGAAGCTTAATAATATACCCACGATCTATAGCTCATGCTTCTTTTTTTTCTCCCCCTCCTTCGAAATGGAGTCCAGAGAGAGCGAGAGATACGAAAAAAAAGGGAGAGAAAAAGATAAAGAGAGTACACTTTCATACATATCAGATAATACATTGTGATGTTCATAAATCATTAAAATATTCAGTAAACATTCACGTTCGTTATAACTCATGTTACCTTGCCGACAAACACGCGCACATGATGTTTGCGGACATCGTAAAAATTTCAAGTGACAGAAATCTTCTGATCGCGAGACTCAGACTCGTGCTATCCAGTGAAACGGCGCGAAGTCACGATTGCATCACGTTGCTATCATTTCCTCCTTTCGACTTTGAATGACGGAAATACTGTGAACGTTTCCACGGACGTCCTCAATTTTCTTCGAAACCGATAATACATATCGTCATAGTAGGAGCTCGGCATTATTATTAGTATAAAAATACTATGTGACTCATAATTTTTCTATTCCTCTCTCTTTTTCTTTCTCCATATCTATTCGTATGTCGTCACTATCAAATCTGTGATGAATGTCTGAATGTCTGCTCAGCATTATTATTATTAGAAATTGATTTCAATATATCGTAAGGAAAAATTCAAAAATTTTGAATTGTTCATTTTTGTATTGCTCCATTAGCGATTAGAATTTTATATGATAATAATATTTATTATTTATAATATTAATAATAACTGCTGATCATTTAATGAGCTCTAATTACGACTATTTAGTAAATCTTTATTTTTCTCCACTTTATTATGAAATATATATTTCATTTCTCTTGCTTTCTTGTTATCTTTTTTAGCCGATACTATTTTAAATCCATAAGGTATTTTTCTCCGCGGAATTATCGACGAATATTCTCTATGTAAATAAACGGCCTGTCCATTTTCAAATGTTTGCCTGTCCGTTCTTTATGCTCCGTTACATATTGTATATGCAAAAAAGATATAGTGCACATCGGCAAAGGAGGTCGTGGCAGTCTCTAATGTCGATTGCTGCTATAAGGATATTCACCCGGAAACATGTGTACCAATCTATATTTATCATCACTTATCCTTGAGCATATTTACTGTTACCTTACAGATCTGATCAAAATTCTTAAATCGACAATCTAAAATAAATTTGATATCGAAGCGATGTAGGATGTGTATGAGAAAACGTTCGCTATTCTCTCGCTATCTATTATTACGACTTCAAATTAAGTCTTACACATGTTTACTTGTCGCTTGCACTGTTAAAGAACGTATGACACATCAAATTATGTCTGTTGTCTCGGCTTTACCCACGGCTTTATCACGCAACTCTCTATCTATTCTTAATCCGGGTGTTCCCCAAATCGAGAAATACAAGTGCCTTGAGATTCTCTGAAATCTATTTAATTCAACGTATAATTAATTTTTTCGCCGAAACTTGATAACCTTTGCGCTTGTGACTTATCGCGACACAGCTTTTAAAGAAGGAAGTCAAAGAGTATGATAATTGAGAAATCCGTTAAATAAATTTGACCTTTAATAGACCCGTCGCGCGATGTGATGCTGCGTAATTTTCTAATCTTTCAACGACGGTCAATGACGTCAAATGCATTTGAGATTTCTTTACATAAGTTCGGAAATTGTCAACTTTTGTATCAAAATTGTGGCACAGTTCAATTGCGAGTCAACTGACTGTCGGATAAATTTTTACCACGAAAATTACATTTGTTCGTTAATCTTGTTCCATGTGACAGAAATGCTACAATGATTTTAATTACATCGCATTTCTGGCGTGACCTAATTATCATGACTCGACGTGTATGTGTATATCGAGGTGACACGTAGCCTCAGCCAAGAAACATATCATATTCATGTCCGATCAAATATAAACGTAAATGTTGTTTCTTGGAATCTTCGAGGTCATGCTCCTGCCCGCTCGTCGGCGATAATCGAGCGCGTTTTAGCGGGAAAGAATTTCGTGCGGCCGCGAGAGAGGAGACAGCCGGGGTCACAGCCGTTCACCTCGCCGTTTTCCACTTAGGCTCATTATGCAATTTTCCAGCTTTTTTTTTCACCACCGCAAATAGCCACGGCTATTCTTGTCGACCGCGCGCGCGCTCGCCCGCGTCTCGTACGTCACCCTATATGTATCTCGCGTGCGCCCTTTCGCGACTTACATTCTCTCCGCCGGCCACAATGCTTTCCGTAGAATACCGAGAGAGCTAGGTACGTAGATATCTATAGATGACCTACGACGAATATAGCGCGATGTGCACTTCCGGGTGAATATCCTTATAAACGCGGCACATAGAATATCGCGGGAACTACGAGGCCGGCACAATGCGATCTGGATACTTTAAATAGACTTGGGCGACGATATATTTTTATAATGATTAACTGTGCAACTGTGTATTCTTTCTTGCGAATGCTATTATTGGGAGATTTCAAAGTTGCATAGAACTTCACAAAAAAAAAAACACACATATCATAAAATTATATGGGAAATCTCAAAATTAAGTATAATAATCCCTTGTAAAGCTATATAAGTATGTGACTTCCAAAAAGATAATAACAATATATCTACAGAAATTTTCGGTAGCGAAATCTCGGTAGCTTTATAAAATTTCCAAAGTTATACCAGTGCTGAAGTCCTTAAATTACAAGAAGGCAATTTCATTGATTCTCAAAATAACAAAGAAATTTTAAAGAACAAATAAAATATCAAACTTTTAAAAAATCAAATAACAAACGATTAAGATTAAGTAACTGGCATAAATTCTTGAGGCTAAAGAAGAAACATTCAAATACGAAAGTGAGCAATGAAACTAAACAATCCCGCAAAGTTATGCAATTGAATTCTATGATACGCTGAAGCTAACGCAACCGATCGCCTCCTTTTAAAGATCGATGACCCGATCCACGTGATTTCCATCGAGGAACCGCCTGGCGTGTCGAGACAGAAGCCGCCGGATTACGAGGCGGTAACGGACGCGCCACCGAGCTACGATGATGCTATCAAGCTAAATCCTAGTCAATTAATCAGGTTGAGCAATGGCAGCACACCGCCGTTATCCTCAGGACAAGTTATCCCGACAACCATCAGTATCGTCTCTCCAACGCTAACACCGCCACCGCCATACGCGAGGTAAGGATATTCATAAATCTCTGTGCGGATGCATCCGCGTCTTGAAGCATGGATAACTAATGTCATCTCGTAGAGAGACAGTTATTGCGTATCTTTATTTAAAATACATCTTTACTTTCAAATTGATAAAATTGATTATTCTTATTTCGATACGGCAAACTTGCGTTTGAATTGTGACCATCGTTGTGACGTTGATTATACTTGCTTACTATGCTTTTAATTATAATAGTACAATCGTAAATGAAATGTGGGAGCAGTAAAGAGTGCTTCTAAATTCGTACAAGAGGAGCTAGTCTCTCGAGCGAGATTTCTTTTTGTTCCAGGTGAGATTACAGTACTGAAAATAGAGACCAATGATTACGCAGGTCTGCGACGTTTGGAGAATCGACATGTACCGTTGTCAATTGCGAAGAGCGATTATGTCTGTGGACTGCGAATAATACGATCGTATGACAATTCCGTTGTTTGCTCTCATCGTTCCGAGACGCGGGAACGTACACGTATATCTGCGCAAGATGTGAGGGAGAGGAATCATTCAAAGATTGCTCAACGTTTCTACGAGCAAGAAATCGAAAGATGATCTCTTCGCGACGTCTTAAATATCGACTGCTTAGATTATTATCTGTTAGACATTGCGAACCGTTGGCACCAATATTGTTTAGCGCTTATAATGATTAACTCTTCCTTTATAACAATATAGCTCCTTCTACAATTCAGAAAGGAACAAAAAGGTCAATGAAGTGTGAAAGGAGTGTGTTTTAATCACGATGATATTTGAGTTTAATCAACGCGGCCTAAAGATTTGCAGCTACTTTCGAATTCACGATTTCGAGCTTCGTTTTTTCATCGTTTTTTTTTTCGGAGTCGGATGGATCTCTCATGGAATCGCGCGCATCTGAGAAAACAGAAATACACAAAGGCGATACGTAACCGAGGTACTGACACACATTGCACAATTAAAAACGTACAGGTCTGTACATACTGTAGTTTTTATCATTTTCAATGTAATCCGACGCGATCGTCTCAACGAGAATCCATCTGTGATGAATTATGTCATCGCAGTTATGTTATCGCGACCGCGATTTCTATCTAACTGCGCTATGGCTTGGCCGTTCTGTAACCGCGAGAATGAAGTAACGACTTTTGACAGTCAGACGTTTCGTTCATCACGCGATTGGCTGTTGATTTAATTTGACGATTCGAGACGCGCCTAATTGATGGCGATCTGCAGAAATGGTGGTCTCTTAAAATTAATTGACGGAGCAAACATGTGTTTCTTTTTTTAGAATTAATGCGTTTTTAATTCATTTCATTATGATCACGCGTTATTTGGAAAGTGACGCGGACAAAATTCAAAGGATCACGCTAAAATATGTAAATCGTATCGATTTATCCCTATAATATAATATAATATTAAAAATTCGCCGTGTTCCTACATTTGACCCACGTCACTTTCGAAATAAGCAGCTCAACTATTCACTATTAAGTCCACGTGACTTTTTATATGCGATGGGAAATGCTCGCGATAGATTTTCTCACTCTGGGACATTGTCGGGTTCGCGACGCGCATTCGTAGAGGATCGCATCCCACGATGATCCGGGGAGGAATCACAGTAATAGAGCATTTAGAGCGTTGCGAGCTCAGCTGCGTGTAATTTACTGAAGAATGATCTTCTGCCATATCATTTCAGTGTCTGTCTCTTTAAATACGCACACACGCGCACAGCACACTCATGCGAAAGCCATTCGCACGTCCATTTTATTGTGATATATACTATTATACATACATACGTGTAGATATTATGAAGCAACACTGTCGAATTCAATGGCGATATGCTTGTAAAATAAGACTTTTTTATATCGGAAATGCAAATACAAAATACGAGATTTTTCTACGGCAAATATTTCTTCCTATTGTTCTGTTATATCCTCCTTTTACCATTGTTTCCTGCTAAATGTCATATCGTGTAGAACATCATACGTTATTTCTCTATCTTACATACATCATTTTGCATTTAATATAATATTAATGTAAAAATATATATTTATAATGTTTTGATAGAGCCATTGTCGTCTTTAAATTAGTTCTCCTTTTTTTATCACATGTAAATTATAAGATATAATATTTTGCTTCTTAGCAAATAAGTATTGAAAATAAAAGCATATTTTTTGTTGATATGGAAGGAGAAATAATTAGTATTCATCGATAAATACCCTTTATTCAATCGGAGTAACATTTATACTTACTTAAAGCATGTTATTGAACTTATATACCTGTAGATTTTTTATTAACGGCAACAATCATAATCGCAATAGTGACAAAAACGTAACGATAATAGTGATAATAAATTAGTAACAAAAATAATAATAAAATAATATCGACAATAATAGCAATAATACTAGTAATAACAATAATAATCGAGACTAGTAGATGATAATGGCAATACTAATAAATATCGCAGTATATTAATTGCAACGCAACGGAATTGAAGATAAGTTCCGTCACAAAGTCAAAATGTAGTGACTGGTATGTGTGATTATTGATTACCTAGTTTTCCGCTCATTCATGTTTCCTTCTTTTTACATGCCAATTTGTGCTAACTCGAAATAAAAAGATCTGTTTGACAACAGTAATAATGTTAATCGTAATTATAATGATAATGATAGTGACAAGAATAATTATAACGTCAAGGTTATTCATAATTGTCGGTCGACTATCGCTATCTGTAATTTGTTATTACTCTCACTACACGGTGGTTGGTTAAAGTATATTTACTTCTTCTGTACGCGGCTTCTCCCATCTTATCAGCATCCCAGACAAACAATTAATTTTTCCTTCTCTTTATATACATATCTGATACACATAGTTGTAGCGAACATAGTACAATTTTAACATAATGTATAGCTTTATGTTGGCAAAATCACTGATTATCCGATCGACATGTCTGCTATTTTACAATATATGATTCGTATCTTATGATTTTATAATCTTGACGTTATCAGTCTGTGTGTGATAATAATTTGAAGAAAGTAAAAATGTTAAAATAACACATTAAACCATCTAAACCATCTAAAATATATTATGATATATTGAGAGCATTTTTCTCGGCAGTATAATTGATGTTGATTATAATAAATACGCCGCGTATGATAAAATAATGACCTATAAGCGTTTCCACACATTAACACAAATTCTTTCTTTTAATTATATCTACATTTATTTTAATAAATCCATAGTCAAGTTATATATTTCCGTTTTGTTTTCAGGTGTTTAATATATACTGTTAATAAAAGTCACTCGCATCTATGTCGATCGATTGACCTACACGTAGGTGTAAAAAGCCAATCAGCGAAAACAGAAATTTCTGGCATGTTCTATAATAATAATAATAATAACATTCATACAGCTCCAACGAGAAGCGATGATTCTTACGACTCAGAGTCGAAATTTTGATATTTACAAATTCCTGTAACTTCCCCGCGTTTCTCGTTCTAGCAGCGAGACAAACGTACAACATAATTGGGAACGCAAATAGATCAACGAAACAATAATAACCGCGTCGATACAAATGTACATGTGTCTCACGACGCGGCCGTAAGTGATCGCGAATATACAGGGGGGAGAGAATGCGACGCATTCTGAAATTATTGCACATATGAATGAATACCCTCCGACCGAATTGGTCGCGTCGTGTCATGAAGGAACGCGAGGCTCGATTCCTTCCTTGTGTCCTTGATGAAACGATCGAGACTTGATCATTCGCCTCGAACAAGCATAAATTCGACATCGGACTTACGATTGACAGCTGTTGATGAAGAGGCCACGCATGACCTCGTGAGCATTTCTTTCTTCTCCTTCTCGTTTTCTCTCTCGCTTACTCTCACTCTTTCTTTCGTCGTCCCATCGAAATCGAGGCTCGTTATCGCCAACGATTCTTGTCCTTAATAATAATTGTATATCTCTGTGACTATGTACAGCCTATGGACAACGCATCGCACTTTTCTTTCATATAGACTCGATAATATTATATAAATACGTTGGTATACTTCGTGACTATATTTTATCGACAGTAGTAAGAGTAATGGTAGCAATAATGACGATTGAATTAGTCGCTAAAAATGATCTGGCTGATTGTAACAATTACAGTAGTAGTAATAGTAATAATAATAATGATAATAATAATAGTAATAATAATAATAATAGTGACTAGCTGGTAAATAGTTAGCCGATTAATTGGTTTATAAGTAGCTTTTGGATTTTCAGCAGAGAAGCGTCGTTTGGAGGACGCGCCGGTGGTCGTAAACCGCGCGCGCTGACCTCGCTTAAACGGTAATAACAGTTACACAACGTTAAGTGTGGCAAGAATCCGATATATAGCTAAATGAATCATTTTTTTTTTTCTTTTACAAGACTTAGAGCGACTTAACCATCAACCTGTCGAATAATATATAAACGCAATTTCTCCCGTATTGTGTATGTACAGGTAGGCGGCGATAGCGGCCGCTGCCGATCGTGATACTTGACGTAGACATCATTATGTACAAAAGATATATCGCTGCGGGGACCACGTCGTCCCGTAAATAGTAGTCCGTTTCGGATGCTCCGATGGAGCCGTCGTATCGGTTAGATGCCGTTGTAGCGTTTTCTCTAAGCAGCCTAACGGGCCGGTCGTCATGCTCGACCGGCCGCGACGACTTTCACCGACGATCGCACGTCTGTGGGTGGGTGTGTGTGTGTATGTGGTGATCGCAGGGTTGACGTCGCCTTACAGTGACACAGTCCGAAATTCACGCGAGCGACGTACGCGATGTACGTAGGTGCGTGTGACGCACGGGCCGGACTCGCCACAACATCCGGATGAGTCACACGCGTCACGAAGCCGGGGTTCCTCCCAAGTCGATAGGCCGATCCGCGGAGCTTCAGTCACGATCGACGTACTTCCCCCTCTCAGGTGCGTCCCCTCCGTCTGATTTATACCATGTCTAACGTGTGTATACGTTCTCATGCGGGAACTGGGCACCGTTCTCTCGCACCGTTCCGTTCACTCGTGCTCGCCCGGACGAGAGTCGGAACGACCGCGACCCGCCGTCACGAACACGCCGGGTCGCTCGGTAGCGCGGGTCCCGAGAGCGACGCTCAGTACCCGATCGTCGATCTTTAAGGATGGTCTCAGATGGGTGTCGGCAGGACCGTGAAGTCCTGCAGAGCGGTCTTCACCGTCTCGTAAATCGGCCGGTTGCTCTCGTCGGCGCAGTAGCCGTCGGCGGTGCACAGAGTCTGCAACTTCGTCAGGTAACTGTCGAAGTTCTCGTGGCCTATCTTCTCCTGCGGTCCGCCCGGGGCGTTCGGTATTCGCACTTGCTCCAGCAGAGTGATCATGTTGTCACGCAGTGATTGATAGTACTCGGTCAGATTATTGTTGCGCTGCGCTATCGTTGTGGTTTCCTGCAAAAAAGAAGTGACGCGGTGTTTTTGTCAATGCTGATGGAACGGTATCTGCGAAAACGTTACTTTGACAGCGATTACACTCGTTTACGCGAGATCAATAAAAAACCTGATTGATAAATGAGAAAGAAGAGAGTATTTTGTTCATTTATTACAGTTTCGCCAAAGATGATTCAAAGTATGGCCAAAACGTAAGATTTGTAATTTGTATCAAATAATGGTAATAATTAAATCGCGTTTGACTCTTTAGAACTCATTTTTCCTTGTTATTAACGAGAAGTAATCTAATCACAAGAAAAATGCTTACTTAGATATACAATAAGTAAGTCATTTTAAACAAATTTAAAATTAAATATTTTCAAAAAATTCTTTTTCTTTAATTTACGATTTTAATATGCGAAATGACTAATCAACCACTGGTTAATTTACTCATACCAGCATACGGTTAATTACAGAAATAACTATAAAAATAATTGTAATAGGTATATCATTTTGTGTAATAAATCTTCCATAAAATAATAATATCGAAAAGAAAAAGATTTGCTTAATTAATAGACAATTTGATTATTTTAATGCGGCATTAAAATTCAATAATTTAGCTTTCAAAATGAAATCCAATGGCGTAATCGCGATAAAGTAAACGCGATTAGTTAACGAACACCAAGATCTATCATTTATCTATCTAAAACCGGCAAATTTTCAATTTTTTCGTAAACAATCGTTTGTTATTTATTTATTCGGCACACGGTATACTACCGACTGAGCAAATACTGACCTTGTCTCCCTGCTTGAGCTGATTCTCCATAGCGGTGATATCCGAGCGCAAGCGCAAGACCTGCGACTCGACCCGGGCGTTCTCTCTCTGGAGCTCGGTGATTTCAGCCTCCAGTGTGTAGAGTTCCTCGCTCTGGACACCGGCGGTCCCGCTACCGCTCGAGTTACCCTGACCCGTGCCTACTGCACCCCCGTGAGCCGGACCACCGGCTTCCAACCCTGAAGACAGGACAGACACGGTCCAGTTTCATCGACTGCCCGTTTATACCGCCGAAAGAGAGATTATGTCGCATATTTCCCGATTTCCGAGAGAGTTTTACCCGCAATTAAGCGTGCACGGCGCGATTCGTACGCCCTTTCGTCTCAATGCGAAAAAATGCGGCCCTAATATGTGACAAGTTACAAACTCTATGGGGGAAAACTACTGAAAACTCGACCGTCACGTCGACGGAAGTTCGTACGAATTTTTACGCATTTAAATTCAAGCATTCTGGCGTGTCTTACTTTTTTTTTTCTTTTCTTTTCTTTTCTTTTCTCATTCACGATTGATAAGCGTTAAATTGAAAAATTCGAACAAGAGGCTTTTACGCGAGGCTTTTACAGGTGGAAATGTAGCGAGCATTTAAAATTTATGTCAAGGATCGGTTCAGGCAGCGACTTAGGCGAAGCGGTTTGTGAAACGTCGCAATTATGCAGGTCCGAATAAAATGTCTCGACCTTCGGTGATGCTACTGCACTATCATTTGTTTTTTTTTTCTCTCTCTCACTCTTCGCTCGTCCCAAGTCACTGCATTATATAGCTTGTCTCGAGATAATAGGACGGTACGGTTTCTTCTGCGTACGGTTCGTGCCAAAGTGATAAACGCATCTCGGCAAAAAAGCGAGAGACACTTTGAGGCTCATTCGATCAAGCGTGTGCTCCGACTCGGTAAGAGACGCACGAACCTGACAGGAGTGCCGTGGAAATGGTATGATCGGGACAATGTCAGGGTGTTTCGGGGGTAATTAGCGTGAGGTGCCATCATACCAGATAGAAGAAAAAAAAAGACGGAGGACACCGAGTGCTGGCGTCGGTAACGCGGCGCGGCAACTTTATTGAATGCGCGTGAATGAGCGAAAAGAAGCTTACGGTTGTTTACTGTGCCAAAGGTACAGAATTCACAAATATTGCCAACACTCGAACGTCGTCACGTAAAAGTAAAAATACTGGTGTGTGGAGATTCTGTAATGTAACATCGAAAACACATAGGAAACAAGTGGCGAATACGTCAGTCCCTTACCTTCAAAAGTAACCGTGCTCCAAGCTCAACATGAAAGGAGCTAATCCCAGAATAAATCAGAATATATTATTTTCCATCATTAAGACATACGGTTATTTGTTTTTTTCGATTTTACATTTCTGTCTTGTACATAACGAAGGAAGAGGTTCCTGCGCGGGACCGAATCGAAAGGGAGGGAAAAAAAATGAGATGTAAATTAACGTCATCACATTCGGTTCTGTGTTGCTTCTGTTTCTTCTTTTTTTTTTCTCTCTTTTTATAAGCTATTTATGGTATCCTTTCACCGTTTCATATGTAATCAGTTGCGATACTTGTTCGCAAACCTGAAACATTTATTACTGAGAAAGAAAAGGAGTCGAAACGGGAAAAGAAATCTTTAAAGAGAGGAGAAATAAAAGAAAACGAACTCTTTTGATGGTCAAGAGAAAAGTGGAAGGATAGGGAAAGAGGTTATTCTTATTGGTATGACAGCACATCATTGCGTGAAGAGCAGAGTATGGCATAGCACGGGATCAAGTACAAGGTCTGATATGCACAAGTTTACAAAGGAAAGTACATAATTCCGTATGTTTTAGCATCGTGTCCGTCCGGATGTCCATCAGTCAATGAAAAGCGGTGCGATATTACTACTTTGTATGTACGATGTAACTACTTTCCTTACATGAATTAAAAGTAAAAGAAATGAGTGTTGTGCGTCCACGATAAATTCCGAACGGGCACGATGCGCAAGCATAGAAAAGAACAGAGAGCGAACTTAAACTGTCGTAGCTACTTCGTGACATTTCCTCTCTCTCTCTCTCTCTCTCTCTATCTCTCTCTCTCTTTCTGCCGCGCGTTTTGATAGAAAAACGCATCTCGCGGTCTCAATTTTGGCAGCTGCGCGCGAGCAGAATTTTTTTTTTACGAATTTTGATCGTTATTCTTCTTCGTAACGATTGGTCTCACGCACAGCATGATTCTGACAATATTATTCTTCGATCGTTAAGTATTGACAGCCGGAGGCGACGTCAGTGGCAACTCGATCCTCACCGGTGATTCCTCTGCTGTACATGCTCATATTGTCCTCCGGTTTCGGTTTTTTCACGGCGTGGCTGGCTATCGGGCAACCCGACAAGGACCTGTGGCTGTGGAAGGAGCCGTTTATGTGACCGAGTCCGTCGCATCCGGGCGTAGGGCAGTTGACACCCTCGAACTTCATAGCTGTCGCGGCAGCCACCGCCGCCTTGTGCTGCTCCACCGTACCGCCGGACTCCAACACCCGCATTTTATTTCTATTTGCGATTGGGCACCCAGATGCACTGCAATACGGAAACGAGGACATGTAGTTGAAGATTATGGATGAACAGGCAACAATTACCCTCGGCGATTACAGTCGCAAAAATCGTGGAGAATCGATTGCATATTGTCACAATTTAATCTTTATTTAACGAACGAATAATATAACGAATACGGCAGATTAAAATAGATTTTTATATTTAAGCTCAATTATTGAATTAATTTATTATCAATTTATTATTAAACTGCAGAAATCGTTACGAATAATATTTTTAACAAATTACAAAAGTACTCAGAATTTCTCTCAACAGTTAGTCTGGTGATCTGTATAGAAACTAACGCTACCAAAAGTATTTAATTATCGCAATGTAATGCATACAATAATTATATACGTAGAATAAAAGAAAAAAGGAAACAGCATATTTGTATGCTAAGGTCCACCTTGCGTGAAAGTTCCTACCAGCCTTACCTGCGGTGCGACAAGAATTTGCCAGTGGCATGGCCGGACCCGTCGCAACCCGGGATTGGACATCTGTAGTCCAAAATGCCAACACCACCGTCACCAACACCACATAATCCATCCGCACAGAGCGAGCGTGAAACGAGCGGAAACCGCCAGTTATTAGTCAGCGTCTTCGCTTTTGCGCGGGGTGTAACACGGGCAAAGGGAGTTAGGATGCGGTTATGGGGAGGAACGGGATTTCCCCTTTCTCGGGTCTCATCCGGCAGCCTTCGCGGTACGTGCAATGCGGTCGAGAAGATACCTGCGTTAGCTGCTACGTGCAACGTGCGAACGCGACGAAAACGCAAATTGAGATCGCGATTACCGCCGCACCCTCAAATTGCGGAACTTGCGAGATGTAATCGCGTCGTGAAACCAAATCCTACCGAACTCGCGATAACCCCCTACTCTTTTCGGACCCTCGTGCAGCATATTCATTTATATTCGCTACTCTTTAATATTGGATGCAAAATTAAATAGGAAAGAAGTTTTTTTCTTTAAGAATTCCATTTCGAATCAAAGGAGCACGTTGTATTTGCGGCAATGCTATATACGTTACGCCGGAATGTATTTTGCATAATTCCTAATTAATTTTTCGTAAAATTTAATTGATAAGATAGTCGTTTCGTTAGTATGACCCAATTGTTGCTCATTAAAATTAAACACAATTAGTTGGGAACATCCCGTCTTTGGAGTGAATAAAGAGAAGGGAAAACGCCGTCAATCCGTGTTAATTGCATGAACAGAAAGTGCAATCAGAATGAAGAGCGCATAATTACATAGTAGTATTCGCGCCGACTGACCTCAGGGGCTCAGAATCTTGACCATCTCGAGGTTTACTCTTTGGCTTGTTGGCCCGTGGACAGCCGGACAAACTTCTGTGCGACGAATAATTTCCCGTGACGTGTCCGGAACCGTCGCATCCTGGCGTTGGACACTTGAGCTCCTGGGAATGCGCCTGGATTTGCGAGCGGTCGGCTCGTGGGCATCCGGAGAGGCTGCAAAAGGAAAGAGACTCTCTTCTATTTTTTTAGCGTTGCGAAAACGCCATGAAGACCGCGCGCTGCGTGTTCTGAGGAGACATAAGAAGTTGTGAGAGACTTGAAAAATTTCGAATGTAAAAAGATTTGCCGTTACGCTACAACGCTCGTTGTCTGGACAAAATTGCGCAACGCGGTAATCTTCATGGCTTCCGTCACACGAACGCACACCTCAGAAACGTCCAACCATCGCTTCAGCAACACATCGCATGCAATTTACGCGACGTTGCCACGATGTTGTGAGTACTCACATGAGTCTAAGACTATTCAACTCGAAGGACGATCAACGTTTCGAAAATTAGATCTCGATGAGTATCCGAACATCTCGTTCGCTGAAACGATCGAAATCGTCTACGTGTCGCACGTGATGATTCGGTGATCGATAATGCGTCACCGAAGTTAACGTATTTGCTGTTGATTATTAATCGCCGCGCTAAGATCTAAATATATATGTACTCATTGAGGAGAGCGGCAAGAGACGTTGGCTCACCGAGATCAGTGCAGCGTATCGGCACTGGTTTCATTAGCCAAGTTTATTATTTAGCTTTCGGACGACTTGCCTTGCGTCCAGTTCGAACGAAGACATTGAGGGGAAGGGAGACCTAAGACTCGCATCTCTTGCTCGAGCGCCGATCGCGCGCGCCAACGATCGTAGCCCGAGTCTTACGCTCCAGGGATACCCTCAAATGTCGTGCGGATTATGATCGATGCGGGCGGACAACGGATCGTGTTTGGTAGCATGCAAATGGCAACGCCGTGTTCCAGTTGGATCACTTATGAGGTGTCGCTCGTTAAGATCAATCGCGCTTCGTACTAGCATTGATCCGAGTTCGGTCTTACTCTAAGAACATCGAAAGGGAGAGCAGGGAGCACACTCACACCTGACCCCAATGAAACTCGCCAATTGCCAATTTGACTTTGCACACGAGGTGCGTCGCGAAGCGATATCTCCACCGCTTCGTGGGTTTCCTTGATCATTACGGTAAAGTTCTGCTATGACATGGTCATCGACAACAGTTCGCTACGAAGCTGCCCACTCGAGGCTGGCGAAAGCGGCTTTCAACGGACGGGTAGATAGTAAATTAATCACT
This sequence comes from Tetramorium simillimum, assembly GCA_011636635.1. Taxonomy (NCBI): domain Eukaryota; kingdom Metazoa; phylum Arthropoda; class Insecta; order Hymenoptera; family Formicidae; genus Tetramorium; species Tetramorium simillimum. Next base: position 28,176 of record VBVQ01001353.1, read on the forward strand.
ACGTATACGTATGAAAGCGAATGAGTCTCGCGATCGAAAGCGGGATAATTCTAGTGCAATTCCTCCGCAACGCCGAACTTTGATTTTGTCATCCCTTTTCTTAGGGGTCGGGTAAAAACAGCGAAGAAAAAAAAAAGAAAGTTCATTCAATTACGAGGCTCATCTACACACTTTTGATATCGCATAATGTAACATAGATAGGTACATAGAATATGAAAAAAAAAGAAGAAAGGGGAGAGAAAGAGATAGAGAGAGCGAAAAATAGATTATAACAAAAATAAAGACTATTTATCGTATGTATAATATATACTTATGCAAAATAGCTATAGTACCACTGGATATTCACACGTATGTCATATATAGATATATATACGGCAACATAATATTAATCAAGTGTATAACTCAACCGCTCAACTAGGAGAAAATAGGGTTTCTAGACGTATGTTTCGTATCGCAACACACTTAAGAAGCAACTACGCCACGGACCACCAATATGCATCGATGCAAGAACCATCCATGTAAATGTAATTCGCAATTTACACAATGTCGTGTTTGTTGTATGTATATGTATGTGTTTCAGGATACTGTCATCTACCGGATTGTTTCAATAAAAATATCTATCGAGAGGCTTTACTGAGGGACCAAAGAGGAACAGCATAAATTTAAGTGTACGTACGTATGTATACATGTATGTATGTAGCGTGCTTGCGTGCGTGCTGCATCGCCATATCGATATATACATAATCGAGCGTTCACGTTAAAGGCTTAGTGTAAATGTCGATGCTGCCTTGCCTTCTGTGGGTAGCGTAGTTCCCTGAGACATGACCCATGCCATCACAGGACGACGTGGGACACTGTATCAGCTCCTTGCCATCGCGACCACGAGGGGCGGGCCGAGGTGCGAAATTCAACGAGTACCTCCTCACACTCATACTGCACCGAATAATATTAACCGTCAAATCGAGAGACCCTAGCTAAATTGATTATGGCATTATCAATAGCTCTCTAATTGTCGCTATTCGAGTGTATGGGGAGCCAAACGTTACTTCCGCCTAAATTATTCGCCTTCTTTTTCCGAATGCTGCCAATTGCCAAGCGCAGCGACTAGAGTTATATGGCTTTGTTTGCAGAAAAACAAAAAAAAAAAAACGTCCGAGCAGATTGTCTAACGTAATTTAATACACCCTGCAGCCAACGTAAGCGACAATCGTAAGTCGCCTTCCCAGATGCGAATGCGAGTGTACACAGTTTATAGTTATAGGGCGGCGCGCAAAGTTATATTGCGTTTCGTAACTTTTCTCTGAAGCGCGAGTGGAAGAGCAATGTGCGACGTGATAGCATGATATGAAAAAACGTCGAAAAGCGGGAAAAAGGGCTGGTAAAAGGCGAAGGAGGGGGCAGAGAAGCGAAGGAACATATGCGCCGGTCGGAGAATCAGAGGGTGAGCGTCTCGCTCTTGCTTCCGATCTCATCGCAGCTTCGTAGATAGGCACGCCGTCGTCGGCAATGAGAAAGCTTCGGAAACCTCGATGGCCCTTGAGCGGCCGCGATATTGCCGGGCAACCGACGGATGCCGACTTGAGTGCAATTCAAGACCGGTACGCCATCGGACTATCTATCTACCTTCGCGTTTTTACAGTTTCTGTTGGCCCGCTAACTTTGTCTTGGACGTTGATAGTATCAAGTTATGTGACATGTGTAAAAACTTTTTCTATACATAAACGGTTTTTTTTTTATTTTAAAGTAATTTCTGTATATTTACAAAATGTCACTTTTTATATAATTATTTTCGTAAATTTAAAATGATGATATGGCACACGATCTCCGGCAAGTGAATACAAATGATTATGATAAAACGAACTTTCGTAAATTTTAATTGTTTTTAATTTTTGATGGATTGATTTTTGCAAATTTTCAAATTTAAAGGAGAATTAAACAAATATTATTTTAGTAAAAAATTGAGACTTTTGTCTCACAATTTGGAAATATCTTCTGTATTTGATATTTTCATAGGTTTAGATGATTGATCCGAATTAAGACGTACCAATAAAAATGTTTCCAAGAGAAGACTCATAATATCGTTAGGATATGAGTTATAGAAGGTAGTTATATTGCCTGTTGCTATTAATAAAGTTGAAGTTCGGATATAGATTGGTTCTCCGGAGGTTTCAGCTGGTCGTACGTGTTCCATGTTATAGCGATTCAATAAAAATACAACTAATGAGAAGGAAGAAAAAGATGAAAAGATTAATATCGTGAGAAAATCATTGAACATAATTTTCATTTCGATTTCTCTAAAAGTTGTGTAATAAAAAAGATATAATTTACAAAATATCGTCATTATTATAATTAATAAAATATTTAATAAATATTACAAAGAGTTCAATGTAATGAAACAGATTAAGAAGATAAAATTTATTCTTATTATTAAATGTTTTTAATCTTTAAAAAAAATTTATAAATATAATATATAATCTATTGACAATTAAAAAATTTTAATTTCTTTCTCTTTGATATTCAAACTTTGTTATTTGAAACCATTTTGCGTTAGGTAAGACAAGAAAGTATTGTATATTATTAATATTGTTATTGCAAGCTTCCGTTGGAATGAGTATTTCGCACTCTCCCGTCCATTGCGAAGACGTTTGTGAGATTCGTGGAACGCGGCGCATCTCGAATTTTGGACCGTGGTAAAATTACAAAAGGGACGAAAAGCAAGTTCGCCTCGAGGTAGCCGAGGAGGTGTGCTCCGGATTTCTAACCCGCGGCGGGAGGGACGACGCCGGGTCTCGGCCCATAATCCAGTGCGGTGGCAACTGATTATACCCCACCTCCCCATTTTAACCTTATCCTGCCTCGCCTCCGCACCCTTTCAACCCCTTTCCCCCGCACGCGCGCCTTCCACTCGAGCCTCATCCTCATTCTCTTCTTATACGCCCAACCGCGCCTTCTCCATACCGCCGAGCTTCACGTCAATTAGAATAAGGTTGGCACTTTCGGTACGAAGAGTAATTACTTTAATTAANAAAATGGAGGTGGGTATGCGCGAGTTTTGCCCCCTTTTCCTCTCGCCCTCCGTCGCTGATGTTAGCCGCCGCGCCGCCGCGCCGCCGCTACCGCCGCCGCCACCGCCACCG
>VBVQ01001354.1:0-36281 GCA_011636635.1 Tetramorium simillimum
TATAAGAGACAGTATATATATATAGCTTTTTATCTTATACAGTACTATTGAGGGAAACCGGAAAAAATTGAACCGTTAGACGAAATACAATCTTTGTATCTTTGTAATAATTATTAAAATTATATATAATATAATTATATATAATTTTTTTAATAATGCGTACCAATATCTATGACACTAATTGTGATCTTCCTGTTATTATTTATATTTAAACTAAATGAATTTAGATTAAAAGTTGACGAGTAATGAAATTATTTTACAAAAATAATATTCCAAATATTGCGATTATAATCGCTATTAAATTTACCGTTACAAACGCCGCAGTGTTTCGACCGAAGTTTCTGTCATATACTTTCATTAACGTTCCTTTCAAACTTCGAGATCGATCCGGATGCGAATGAAGCGTAAAAAATTTCCGAACGGAATATGATAATAAATCGATGATATGCATGGTACATATACAGGTGCGTGCACGATTAATTAGCAAATGTTTTAATTTTTCCTCGGAAGTGATGACAGTTCTTACTTTTTCTACTCTTCATATTTTTAGTAGATAATTGATAATAATTGACGATTGAATTCAACTTTTATTTGCGCAAATATACATATACATATATGTGTGTTTGTATATACATATATTAGCACGTTTGATTCGATTCTGTTGAATCCGAATATAGAGAAAAATTGGAAAATAGCGTTTTATGAATATTCATTCACAGCATTTTGTTCAAATTTGTAGGATTATTATTGAATTACGTGTTCGAAATATATAAACTATGAGTATTGAAGATGCGATCTCGTTTTTGACTCATCAATTTGATGGATTTGTTACGATTGTTTGCGGCTGCATAATCCTACAAAATTTTTCCAAACTGTTGCGATGCGAAAATGACAAACTGAAAAAAAAGTATGAGTGACTTTTTTTTATAAACGTCCAGCGACCTATGCTTGCAATTCGTCGCCGAGAAAGATGCGCAATTCGTAAAGTTTTCCTGTGCGGTTTACAATTTTAGTTCAATTAAGAACGAGCGAACGGGAAAGACGATAAACCGGAAATAAGACTGGATACATATGTGTATGACATGTGTGAATATAATTAGAGATTAAAATCGGTATAATTTAAGTAATTTCTATTTCTTCCATGCAAATTTTTCTTAAATACAGTATAATTAAATAGCCGATTTAATGCTATTTTTAATTTGTTTAAAGTTCTTTAAAACTTTATTTTTTTTTTTTCAATTTTTTAATTCAATTTTGAGTTTGAATAGAAAAGAAAATGTTAACAATAGTATAATAGCAGTCTGATAATTATTTACAAGACAATTAATCGCAAATCATCGAGAGAAGATGATTTTTACGCGTGTATGAAATGGAAATTTCGATTTATCATACCGATTTTAATTTCCAGTGTCACATAGAAAACTAAAGAGGAGAAGAATATGCGATTAATGTTTCCTATTAAAAGTAGACGAATTAAATGACGAAGTTTGTAAATATGTAGACTCGCTGTAGCTGTCAGTCGGACATTTGACGATTTACTTGGATACGAAAATCAATTGCGCATTCTTATACACGCATTTGTGTCCTCTTACACATATACGCGCGCGCGCGCGCGCGAGCGAGCGCGCGTGCACATTGCATTTGAGACGCGAAGGTACGTACGTATGCATTACGATAGCGGAGGCTAGGTGATAAGGTACCTATGTTATAGAGATAACGAGTAATTAAGCGACAAAAAAACATAAAAATAAACAAATCTACGTATACTCCACACTAGCGAATATGCCTTCATTATGGAAAGTGGCTCTGGCACGAGAGATGCACCGAACAAATAAAGTTGCTACGGAAAAGAAAGAAAAAAAAAAAGTGTAAAAACGATCGAAAGCGGTGGTTCTCTTTCTTTGGTCTTTGATTTAGCACAGTCCCGCATACACGCACACGCACATACCCCAAATCCCACATTCTCTCACATCTCCCCCATTCCCAGCTTGTTTTTAGCAGTTAAGTTTCCGTAACGCGTAAGCGGCGTGCATGCAGATGTCACTTGACAATTATTTTAATTAAGTTAATTACGATTAATTTACTTTGATTTTTGCTCACACGTTCCTCGTATCAAAGCGCAAGTTTCTTTATTTCGCATCTTTATTTCGATTTCGTTAGAAGCACGATGAGAGCACAGAGAAACATTGCAGATGTGGATTTTCGTATTTTAAACAAATCTCTCTATCGCGTCAGAGACAGAAAGAAATCGTTCGAATGGCGCGCGGCATGTAGTATATAACGAGATGGTAAGTTACACGAACGATCTCATTTGCCAATCAGTAAAGGCAGCAGGTGAGCAATTATATTGCCGTATCGGCGACCCTTCGCTGGGATCCGTCAGCACGCGAGATTGTACAAATTGTAAATAACTCAAATCTCTCGCGACAGAAACCCGCCGATATCGAGCGCGACGAGAAACGCATCTCGCTAATGATTTTATTTGCATTCCGCTGCGGAGCTCTATTATCGATTCGTTGACATACTCAAAGTGGACCAAGAAACTATGCCGTAAGAAAGATTTCACTTGCGTCTCGCCATCGCGTTAAAAATGACTGAGTGTTAAGGAAAAATCGTTTTAAGACGAAATGTCCGTGCGAACAATGGCAGATAAGGGGATTGTAAAAGTAAACGAGATAATGTTCCATGAATTCTTCTGGGATTAATAGACACGTCGCTGTGTTCAGTTACAAAATGCAAGTACGAGAGAAATCGCGAAAAAAGAAAAAAAAACGGAGTGCAGTTTTTCGTTTGAGGAATTAAGAAATTTCCTTTTGCAACGAACGTATTTCTTATTCCGACGTTTTGGTATTGGTCGAAGGTACGCGAAAGCCGACAGGTCGATACTCGGCGGTTCTGTAGACAGTGGGACGAAATAAAACGATTCTTGTCGCTTTCCTATCGGTAGTGTAGTCGTAGCGATCAAAGATATAAAATTGTGACGACTTGTCGTTAGTAACTAAGAGGCCTTAATATTATCAAGTTTACAATTATAATTGTACGTCGATACAACTTAAGAGTAGTGCGTACTTAGGTGAATACGTAAGGGAATCGTAACAATGAGTGTTATCGATTTTACATACTTGCTCGGATCGAGCGCGACTTCGTTTGATTTTTCGCCAATTTCTTGCACAACTTCGATCGCGCGCGTTCGTTCTCGATGTTCAGGCGAGATTAGAATCCGATTTCTACCCTGCATACATTTTAATAAAAGAAAAGGCAAACGTATTTATGATATTTTAAGGACATTAAAGCATTTAATATATTTATTAATAATAAAAATTAAATTTCCAAACTTTGAAATTATAAAGGTCCAACTTTAACTTTTTCTAAATTAAAGAGTTTAATTCAATTCATTTAGCTTTTAATTATTCAAAATATTATTTATTTCGTTCTTCAGTTTACACATTATTTCATAACATACTTTTTTATTTCGTTATTATCCTAATTTATTTTCCACACGGAGAATAGTAATTTATTCGTTCCTGATTCTGCGGAATGTAACTCTTTTATGGGATTGTCTCTCAGTACTTAAAAATCCGATTATTCCCTCGATACTTGTGAAAGTGCGAGGCATTGACAAAAGATAGCCAATTGACATCAGCTGGCACAAGAAAAGACGTGTGCGAAAAGACGAGGAAACCTTTATCCTTGTAATTTACTACTTATAAGTCGTAAAACAGCATACAAATGAGGCATGTATTGTACGTATTTGTCGCAATCGCGCATTTTTTGACTATTTAAAATTACGACCCATAGGATTGTAGATAAAGCAATGCGAAAGGAAACAATTTTCTTCCTAATCGCGTTCAAAGTTCGTAGAAAAAGATAAATAAATTTCAAAATAAAAATTTTTGCACAAAGAGAGAATTTTTATATTAATATTCTCTGTATTATTAAGTAAAATGCTAATTGTTTCGTAATATTTCTTCTCAATATTTATATTTTTTTATTCTTTTATTCATATTATAATAATTATTGGTTTTATTTCAATTAAGTTAATTATTAATATCTTATCTATCTTAATATTTATATCTTATTATTTAAACTGACGATATTAAATATTTAATTAAATTCAAAGAATAATAAAAAAAGAGTAAAATAAAAAGTAGAGACTAAGAGAGGTAAAGTTAATAAAAATAAAAATTAAATATATATAAATGAAAATAAAGATTAAATAAAAAATAAAATCTGAAACTTTATTTAAATTGAAATTCGTTTCTAAGTGCTTGATTGATATACTCTAAAACATTACATACGTATATTAATAGTATATAATAAAACTTTAAGAGTGCAAATTTATGATATGGCATATATCAGTAATAAATGCACACGCACAAGCTTTGCAGAAATCATAGTTGCGCCATTGGCAAAGCATGTCAAGTTTATGCAAGAATATACAATAAAAATTCTGTGGGCCAAGGACTCGAGACGATCCGCGCGAAGGATATATCGTAACGGCTAGCAACTAACCAATAAGATGTAATTACGACAACTAAAAGTATCCTGTGAATGAAAAAAAGTGATCATGATAAATCGAATTTGCCGAGACCTACACAATCTTGTATTCTCTCGACACGATATACGGAAGATGAAAAAAGGATATAAATTTGAGGGAACGTTGAATGAAGAGAAATTAAACGAACAGAAATAAGACAAAGAATAATAAAATTGTGCGCAAAATCAGACGAAGTCGTCTGATTGTACAGACTGTGTGTTTCCGGAAGCACGCAAAAATATATTTCGTAATTCGATATAGTCTACAGGGTGTTTGGAAATATGTACGTTTCACGCGACGTTTTTTATCGAAAATTTAAATAATTTCATTCGCATAAAGCACTGTAGTAAAATTAAAAATTATATATTTTAATTTATATTGTTTCATTTTAACAAAATCTTGATCAGATACGTTATTTTCTTTTATTTCATTATCTCTTCACGATATTAAGATACTATTATATCTTTTATATATGTACAAAAATCAGAATTTAATCAGGATAGATCCTATCCTGATATATTTACTAGATTGTTAGAAAACAAAGCTCTTTTTTTCAATTTGAATATTACAATTAATAATAATAAGATTAATAAATAATAGAATTTCATAAATAGCAAAAAAATACTCGAAATTATGAGCAGCATAAAACAAAATTTAATTTTTATTATAAGATATTGATTTGCAGTAGATACGTGCCTATTACCAAACATCCAATGTATGTACGAATGAGGACAAACCTGGTCGAGGTTCATCGTAATAAATACTCAACGATCCTTCGGAGGACTTCGAGGGGATATTGGCGTACCTTGAAAGTAGCCCGAAGCCTTTTCAAATGTTTTAGTATTTAAGCAATCGCGAGGCTATCGATGTATATAGGTAGAAATAGAACATAGATGCTTCTTCGCTTTTCAAAGAGCACGCGAAAGAGTTCTCGCTGTGAAAAAAGAAACGGATAATCCACCGTTTTAGAATCTAAGGAACCTTCTACCTTAAATAAGCCTGCGAGCTGGAAGTACCCCCTCGTATTTCGCTTTAATCTTTCAATATCGGGCAACGATTAATTCTCGATACGACATTAACGGATCGATCGACATGTACTTAAGATGCCAAGGAGCGATCGACTTCAAGAATAATTTTTAACGATGCGTGTTCTATATATATATATAAATATTTTTTTTTCCTTTCACGCGAACGATATTCGTGTAGAATAGCAACAACGTGGTGTTTTCTAAGATCAACGATCGCTGATCGAGCCTTCGCCTCAGACGACGCGATAACGACTGGGGAAAAATTTGAGATTATTACGATGTGGCGGCTGTAAGATATTTCAGAGAAGCTTCGGCGGGAGTGCTATTTTTTATAAATATTACTGGACGAAAATCGGAGACGAAGTTTCAAGCGCGGATACGCTCGATCTTCGATCATCGATCCTCCGATTTCGTGTTTCGTGTGTCTCTCGTTCTTGGTGTTTCCTATAAATAGTAGTGTAGTCTTGGTCTGCGATGCTCTCGTAGGTATATTATAAAACTCAACGAAATAATTGATCACGATTATTTTGAATTTAATTTATAACATAAGAAGTTAGTTATTCAAATAGTGATAATTTAATAAGAGAAAAACATTTGCCACAAATAACAATATAAAGGACATTTTTAATAGTATATTTCAGGAAATAACAGAATTAGAGAGATAAGTAATCGCAAAAACTACGTTCTTCAATATATGTGACGAAATGTGAATTCAATTATGGATAATCGATTTTTTGAGCTAATTAATGTGCAAAATATTAACACTATGTTTTCTTGATATACAAGATAAATTAGTTATTAATTAATTATCGTCATATTGATTAGTGATTAATAATTGATTAATATTAAAAGATGTAGATTCGCAAAATTAATAATGAGAGCATCTTAATCACGGAGTCTTGCGAATTCTCGTGTCCGTGATTAAAGGACTTGATAAGTAGACCTCTCGGTGGGCTCATGTGTCTAATTACTATTTACTTATTAAGACCGATGCAGCTAATGCAATCTTGTAAATAGAAATCGACGATCTTCGGCAGTGTGTACTCATGTGCGTGAAGCGGTACGTGTAAAAACTCGAGCGAACTCCCTTTCAGCGCGTCTTTCTCTTAAGATTTAATACTCGTGTACGTCTAACGTTCTTTCTTCTCAACGTGTCGACGCCCACTATGTTAGACGCCACACGTAGACGTTAGCCCTTCTGCGATTTAGTCGATATGTGTATGTGTGTGTAATATATCCGTGGCCCGGGTGTGGCGCGTTCATCCGTGAATTCCATTCGCGCCGACCCGGGCCCGAGAGTCACCCTAAACTTTACGGCCAAAATAACTTAGGAAAGCTACTGCTCTGGCAATGCCTTCTTATACATTGTACACACTCCGCACACAAATATACATACACGGACTGCCCGATAATTAACCGGGTACCAAGATATCCATTGTTCAGTTCATTTTCTGTATAGAGATCGTGAAAGATCAAAAACCTACAGGGTACGCAACTTTCGTTAAGTGCGAGCAACGGTATTGTAAGAATCGTTTGAGGGGAATTTCGTTACGCTACATTATTTGGGATTACAGAGAAATTTGTTAATCGCACGATTAATCGTGCCGGTTTTCAATAACGTGAATTTTGTTTTCCAATAAGACGCACATTCAACGCAGGCAAGATCGATTTCGTTACGACACGCGATTAATTATGGCAGCCTGTCGATATACTTATGTAATATATTAAATGGCGTTCTTCTTCCTCTAGCCAACTCGAGGCGAATTTCAAACACCGATCGCTCGCGAAGAGAATCTTATAACTTTAATTGCCCGAAGACCGCTGCGGTCTCTGCCGTAACGTTAAAGTATAATAAAGAAAAGAAAAATATTTCGTGCAACAATATGGACGGTAGCGAAATGGAGCGTGTAATATACGTATATATTGTACCACAGCTAGAGAACAAGAAGAAAAAATTATATATATATATATATAAATTATATCTAGACATGTAGAGAGGCTGATCTCCGCCGTGTAATTTTTGTATTTTGAACAATTCGAGATAAGCGACGTCGACGAGATGATGATTATTATTATTATTATTATTGCTATCATGGCACAGTACAACTCGTCGCGACGCTAATTGCATTGATATTAGTAGGGCCAGCACTATACGCTCTGTATAATATTGTAATGGTAATTACATCGGAAGGGATGGAACTAGAAATAAAAAAGTATCGTGGAAACGCAGCGGTTCTTCGATGGAAATCGCAGGAGATAAAAAAAGAATAAAATTGCATGAAGCAATTGTATCGGCGGTCCACGATCGATATAACACTTCCACGATGAACTTTCGCAAAAAGTCGCGAAATTTTAATCCTCATCTGAATCAAATAAAAGCTAAAACTGTTAGAATTTTATTTCCTGAAATTATAATAATTCCGTTCTAAGTATCTACATAAAAAATGTAAAATATAAAAATTTATGTCACAAAAACATTTTTAGTTGGTTATTATGTATCTTTAATTTTAATTTCAATAGATATTTAATCTGACTTTTATATTTTTTAACCTTGTTGTTTAAATAATCAACTTTAAAAAGAATTTTGTATTTTATGTCATTTTATTTTTTTACAAATCCGTTCTATCAGATTGAAAAAAAATAGCTTTCTCAAATAAGAATTAACGTTTCGCGATCCAACACATTTCCTCTTAGTATTTTATATAATGTACAGCACATTGTAGCATAGGACGACGCATATTGCATAAAATGTTATATACTCCGACTGGATAATAGCAGGAATGATACGCGAATAATATCGCGAAAAATTACTTGGCGAACAATGCCGAGCTCTTCGCGAGTGATAAGTCACGAGATTCACCGTTCGATCTCTTGGTATTATACCTCGACATTATATATTGTAGATTATACCGTAACACACGTGATACAAGACTCGATATAAGCCGTCATAAGGGAGAAGTGATGTAAATAGAAGACAAATTGTAAAGAGAAACAAAGTAAAAATGTAACGTCGATGCCTATCACAGTTCTACTTCTACGTAACGTAAGAGAGGAAGCAACCAATCACTGCTAATCGCTATATTAACGACTAAATGCAGTTTATCCTATCTGTATGTGTCGATTCTGATTGGACATAGATTTTGTATCAGCTTTTTCTCCGTGTAATAATATATAGTCGAAAGATCGATTTCGAGATTCTCGAGATATGCGTTCTCCCTTTTCTCTCAAATCATTTACTACATTATATAATACTAATGATATAACTTATTTTTATTATTAAGTTTTATTGAGTTATCATGAAAAATGGATGACACGTGCTCCGTGCTAATGAGAGTGATTAATAACGGAAGGGACCGAGTTCAAATCCTGATGCCCATCCCACATCAAATTTTCACAGAGGATCTTTATAGATCTAAGTGATTAGTGTAAAATGAGCGAGTAGGGATTGAAATAGCCTTTTTTTTTACTCCCTCATTTTACACTATTATAAGAAATTATAAATCTAAAGCATTGAATTGAAAAATTATAAAAACTAGATTATTATTCAATAATAATAGATAAGTACAAAAATGGAGAAGGATAACTGTATTTCTTGGATTTCTGCTTGCGTAATATTATCGAGTTCCCCGAAATCGATCTTTCGAATCGTAGGTTCAATCGTGTCTTTCACAATTAAGTAGGTCTTGTGTGTCACACTCGGCGACTGAGAACACGTTTCGTTTTCCATCGTAAACGATCAGTCGGATGTCTCGGTACGGAAGCGATCGTTTCATTCAAACTACGTCGACGCACTTATCATCGTGATTCTTATCACGACGAGAATATTAGATAGCGCCGAATATCTGTCACGAAATAAGATTTGAAAAAAAAAATGGGCGTCTTCTTTGCGATCGCTTGGACGTTGCCTCGATCGTCGATTGTGACAGGATATCGAAAATTCGTCGTGCACATGTCATAGATGTGTTTACGCACCATGTGCCAGGGACCGGTTTCGTGAAAATCGCCCAACAATTCCGATCTTGGATGAATAATGCTGCCTGGAGAACGTTGTGTGAAAAACATTACTCTAACAAGTTATCCGTATAACTTGTTGAAGTAGAGTATAACAGATTAATAATTGAAATGACTGATATTCATTATGTACATAATGTGTACATTAGTATCATTTACCATTTTACTTAATTCATCCAGGATTAAATCATTGGACATTATATCTTCCCTCCCGAAAACGTGGCGTAATCGTTTTCAGTTTTATAATTTTTGAATTTCCAATATTTCAAGAAAATTCGCAAACTAACAAGAAAGATTTCTGTTAATTGCTATCTTATCTGATTAGTCGGAAGCTGCAAGAAACAGAATCGATCCCGGGCACCCGTTTCTTCTGGTACTAGTTGTAAATCTTCGTGGAGGAAGTCACATCTAAAGATATCGAATTCCGATTCCGACGAATCACAGTCGGCGAAATCTTTACTCGTAATCCCGTTATCGAGCAGATGTAATTATGGTAATTAAATTGAATCGAATCGAAACAAACTGCCCCTTTCGCGCTCGATTTGTCGGGAAGGCTCGTTTCTCTCGAGTGGTCGGTGTCTCTCTCGCGAAATATGCCACCTGCATCGCCATGGAGAACCGAACCTCACCATCGGGAAATCGTGTAGCCGATCCCAGCCTTTCTTTGAAGCCTTTCTTTCTTTATCGATCGTCACGTGACGAGCCGAGTCGCGTCACGAATAACGTGAAATCAAAGCACGTGTTTTCCGAATCAAAAAAGAATGACGAACTTGGGAAATGACGCCGAATCGAAATAACTCTTGATCTTTCGTCAGGATCATTTCGCCAATCAGTTACACCACGAAATTTTCTTTTTAATAAATAAATTTAATAAAATCTATTTTGTAAACGGCATTGAGGTTTCTTCACTTTAATATTTAATCTTTTGTTAAATTTCTTTCTGTATTTTATTATAATAGAAATAGATACTGCGAAACAGTAAAGAGAAATTTTAATTGGCTGCGGTTTGACATCTTGTTTTAAATTAAATAAATTTGATGCACGTGAGTTAATTATTTATAAAATTAAACTAAATTTATTGTTTTTTGTTGAAGAATTTATAGTCCGGAAAAAAAATATTATTTTTCGCGACGTGTATCAAACTAATTATAAACTAAGTATAACGAAAAACATTTTTATTTATGTAATCACGAAATTCGATGTCATTTTAACATACGGCGAAGATCTGTCGAGAGTTAATTAAACATTTGGCAGTATTCGGCTTTCGGATAAACGCAAAAGACATCAATGAGACATAGAAACGACCATACAAAAGGAAATACAAAGCACCGAAGACTGGCAATCAAAACTACTGTAAGCTGATTCATCGCGCAGATTTATTGCGACGGCCGGCACGATCGCGATCGGCGATCAATCTTATAATGGCGCGTTTACACCGCACGATTATGCTGCGATACCGTTTACGATACTATTACGACATTATAATATATCGATCAGAAAGTATACTACGGAGTTGGGCAAAGTGTAATCAGATTATAATTATAATATTAAATATGAAAATCAATTAACAATTATGAGCACGCTCCAATCGTGGCAAGTGAATGATAGAAACAATTAAAGTCTTTTTTAAAGTCTCAAAAATTATGTACGAACACTTTCGATTACGAGTGATTGGGAAAATTAAACAAACATTAACATATTTTGTATCGAATCGATCTTAAACGATCTCGCTCGAAAATCGTGCAATGTAAGCACGCCGTTGGCCAATTCTTTTCGCGATTGCGAAAGAAAGCCACAAAGAAGACTGTTCCTTTCCTCCCGCGACAATGACCAAGAGGAAAGATTAGGTCACACTTTTGTAGCGCATCGTAATATACAGATTATCGTTATCGTAGCAAGCCAACAGGCGACAAATATCGTCGTTTTAGCCGTTTGTCCATTTCCGATTTTCACGTACCGTACACACACACATACACTCGTGCATACACACACTCGTGCATATACACACGATCGTGCCGGCGGTGAAGATAGTTTGACGCGAGGATAATAAAGAAAAAGAGAAAAAAAAGGCGACTCCACAAAACACAACTCTCCTTCTAAATTAGGCACGGACCGTACGCGTACGCACGGTCAGTTTTTTCGAGTAAAATTGCGCGTCTGATGTAATATTAGCGAGTAGATATAGATAGGTACCTGCATTTCAAGAAATTTAACATGCTTGGATAGATCCTCAATAAATCGTTATACATGTTTTGATAATTATCGGCATTCTTTTATTGTTCCCCGCCTAGTAGTAGTTCCCCTCTAAGTAAGTATCTTTTCTGGGGGAAAAAAAAAAGATAGTTAAGCAACCCATTTTGGGGCCCACGGTTAGTCATCCAATTATTAACGGGATTATTTAACCCCGTTATTTAAATCCATAACTGAAAATTGAAGTTAAAAATCTTTCTACTTCAAAGATTTTTAAGTTACATAATCCAGTTTTTCAACTAGCTCCGTAGCCAATCTAATTGCGCAACCTCAATTTTCATTTAAGGGACACTAACCCCAATAATTGGATTATTAATCGGGGCTCCAAAGTGGGTTACTTTTGTGTCGATTTTTCCCAGAGTTGTTAGCAATTTTAATATGCTATCTTATTACGAAAAAACTCCTATCATAACAGAGAAATAACGAATAAAATACTTTACAGGATTATAATTTTCGAAGAAGAAAGATTATTTCTTTTAAAGTTTTTGATAAGAAAAGTTTTTTAGCCAGTGCTAGAGAACAGATTAGTCGAAGCAATCACCAAAACAGGGCATGTAAGTATCCTTCTTAATCTGATTCTTCTCTTTCGAACTATGCGGCTCGGATAACATATCACTGCCGACAAATTCTCCGGTTCACTATAGAGTACGCAAACCTCCTCATCTGACAACGTAGTTATGCCTTTGTTAAGGTGGGGATACGATCGAGGATGAAAAATAAGGTGGAACGATATCTACTCCAGGGAAGAAGTCAAGCAGTTTTCTCTCAAGCCATTCTTCGTTCCAACGTATTCATAGAGGCATAGAAAGACTTTTGCGTATTTCTATGTTTAGTCATATAGAATTTTTATCGCTGTCTTACTTAATATGTTAATTAAATTACCAATTTAAAAAATTTTTAATTATTATTAAAAAAATATATTTTTGACAAAATTTATTTATTATTACCATGTTCTCTTTTCAATAGATTCTTCATTTCTCGTTCCCTCTCTTTTTTCGATGTTGGACGAGATCTCCCAATATGAAGTTATTAATCCGCAATGTCAAACACCCACGATGCGAAGCGATTTGATTTGAATGTTTGTTTCTCAAACGCTTCGCCCACGCGACGCAAACTGTCTTACACTAGCGAAATGATCTCCCATCGTGACCCTTTCATTGACAAAACGGGTTTTCAAATCAAGTACGCGCCTGACGTAAGCCCGATGTTTACGACCAGCACGTGCTGCGCGCGAGATGCAATAGCGTCAGTAGCACGACGAGCGTATCGCGCGATGTATTCGTCGTTTCTCCGCGTTTCTTCGCTCTCTGAAATCGCGCATCCGTTTGTCCGAGGAAAGATCAGTGTCTCGGTCAGTATGATAAATCATCTGTAATATCGACATGTCCGTAACATAAAACAATATTGATCGCAACGCGAATCAACTCGCTTTTATTCCGTTTATGGAATTATCACTTTACTGAATTCTATTAAAATATTAAATACTAAAAAGATTCTTTCATAGGCGACAAGTTGCTTTATAAATGTGATATTTCAATGTGTCAGTGTTAAATTGAAACAGAACAGTAACTAAGACGAAATAAAAGTTTCAAATTAAAGGATATTTTAAGAATTATTTATTGGTGGTCGGTGAATTAATGTGTATATTGCATAATTCTAGTTAACATTTTTATAACATGAAATAATTTTCGATTTTAACGGCATCGAGAATGTGAAATAAAAGAAAATTGGAAGTCGTGATAATCCATATATTATAATTTTTGCATTTTCTACGTCTTAAAAAAGGCAAAAAACTTTTTTATAAAACTTCATTGAATAACAGATTATTCAGTAAAACTATATATACAGCCTATTTGGTTTTAATAAATTAATTGAAACTAATAAAAAAATTGATTCCTAGTTTCAAGGAACTAAAAGTTATATAGTTTCACAAGTATGTATGTACATCAATATGAAGATAAAATTTTAACTTGAGACATATATCTTCTATCAAAATTTTGAATAGGAATTCCTATCAAAATAATGCAAATAATCAACACATCGTATTAAGTATTAATGTAAATTATTAAACAAGAATTTTAATTAATCGACGTAAAAATATTATATATATAAAAAATCTTCAAAATTGTGAGAATAATAATGTCAACCAGAAACGAAATGAAATACAAAAAATTAACTTGCCAAAAAATAAATCGTTATCTTCTTTAAGATAAAACCTGCCGTTCGTTTTGCCATCAAGAATAAGCTCTCATTCTCGGCTTCGGGTTTCGTGCCGCGCGTATCCGAACAATTCGGTCGATCGCGCCGAATCGTCGCAATCTGCATCCTCTGCAGATTATAACGTGCGAGTTGCAGTTTCGCCGTGGCGAGGTTTATTTGCGTGCCGATAAGAGCGAGGCGGCGCGGCGCGTTGTCATGAAAGCGACGCGCGATGCCGATGCCGAAGCTACCGGCGGCGACAGTGATGTAACGGTGGAAAATAAAGCGGTGACTCGCCAGTATGGATATTGGTACCGTGCGCTCGGCCGCTCTTCGCGCGCGCGCGCACGCGTAAACACCCGCGTGCCGATCCGCCTGGTTCGCGTAGCGCGCGTGAACTCAGGACTCTTTTACAATTCGCCCGGCAGTTTTTGGGAAGTCGCCGGCGGCCGCGTCGCGCCGTACCGGAACGTGTCCGGCGACACACGTGCGTGAACACCGCGCGCGTTACCGTTATCGCGAGACACGTCGAGACGCGCGTGCTCAGAACGTCGGAGGCAGAACGATTAATCCGAGATCGCGAATACACGCGTCCTATTTTGCTCCGGGATTCAATGTGATGTCTCTCGACGACTATCGTTCGGCGGGACACGAGGCAAATATAATTCACCGGTAAGATTGAATGAAATAGCATGAGTAATAACTTTTTTTGTACAATTATTTACGAGTTAGGATTTTGATACATGAGTGCAAACGTGAGCAAACCTCGTCGTTTCTTGATAAAAGTACATATTATATAAACGTTAGAGGGGAATCAACATTGCGATTTCTGTACACAGGATATTATTTGGATTTTATTGAAAAATTTTCTTAATACATGCATTTATTAGTGAGTGTTAAATATATAAAATGTATAAATATACATAAATGTTGTGCTCGAAGATACGAATCAATGTATTTCAACTGATTGATTTTAAGACTCGGATAGGTTTGCCTCTCTTTTTGACCTTTTCGTTTGAACATAATATTTTGAAATAAAAAAACAAACCCGGATTCAATTACCATCGGACATGTAGGGAAAAAGGTATAATGATTTGCTTATCGTTTTAAACACAAAATAGACTGACTATTATCATCGAATGTTTATTTTCAAACACTCTTGTTTCTTTTCTTTTTCTTTCGCACAATTTTTATTGCATTAAGGTATGCATAGACAGATATTTTGAGAATTTACAAGTTATATAAAGAACATAACAATAAAAGAATGAAATGTCTTGTAAACAATCAGTTGTAGTTTTGCAGCTCAAACTTACAATAGAAATAATATGATTACAATTAGTAATGAAACATTTAAATGAATTATTATGAAGAAGAGAACACGATAATAATATATAATTTATAAAATCTGTATAAAAGAAATATTTGAATATGAGCAATGAGGAAAGAACAAATAAAAAAATCTTTCATTATTACATACAATATTTTATAGAGTAATAATACTATTCAGTCAAGCAACACGAAGAAGAAACTTTGAGTAATCTAAAAAGAGCTTAGAGATCCCGTCATATTCTATTTTTATTGTAGGAAAAGTTTTCTGGCGGCTGTCAATACTCGTGGATCATTAATTATAGTCATTGGTAAAAAATGATTGTATAGTGCGAATATTGCGAAACGATTATTATAAAAGTTTATCCAAATAATAATCAAAATAATATGATCGTGCGTGTTTATAATTACGTTTATAATTGATAATAATGTTTCATTCGCGTATTATAAACTGACTTTTACCATCAATCTCTATAAAATCATAATTAACAGCTAAGAAATCGGTTTCTTTTTCTTTAATTTTCTCCGTTATACTGTTTTAATTATATCTTTATTGAATATCTACGCGAATAACTTTCCGTTAAATCAACATTATCATTTAATCCACAATTTTCACGAAAAAAAAAGAGGCAAGTGCCGCAACGCGTTGTGCAGAATATTAAGACAAATAGCGTGGCTGGCAAGGCAAATTAAGGGGAACATTAATTAAAATGTTGCAAGCGCGATCAATTAGCCATGCGATTAAGATCTTAATTGCAACCACGCTCCATTTATGGCGCGCGCGCCGACATTTTTTCATCTTTTAATCTAGCTTTTTCTCTCTCTCTCTCTCTCTCTTTCAATTAAAACTTGATTTTTCGACTAATAATAAAAATAAAGCGCGAAAGAAAATCTGCGGAAAAGAGGTGGCGGACTGCTTCGCCACGCGTTTAAAGAGGCATAAATTTTCGGCGCTGTGAATCTTGATAAAAAAAACGACGCTGACTGTACGGTAACTTTCACGAGGCAGGTTCTGATGCGCGCGTGATCAGGATGACGAGGAGGGAAGCGGCCGACGAGAAGCCAGGCGATGTCTCGAGCGGCGCAGACCAGGGAGTCGCGGCGGCTTGACGCGGTTGATCGAGATCGTCGCCGGGACTGATCGCCGGGAATCATGGGCAACGGATCGTCCTGCTGCGTGTACCGCAATAAGAAGGTATGTAGGGCGAGTGCTCGCGAGACGGTATCGCGATGTCGTGTCGCGCTGATAACGCGCGCGCGCGACGAGCGGGCCGCGCGCTCGCCGGTATTTCCCGATACTCGTGAAAGATGGCAGCACCCTTGCCTTTCCGGAGCGAGATACTGAATCGCGGGAAGATCCACATCCGCACCTAACGCCAATTTACGTTTCGATAAAAACCTGGCTTTCTGGACCTCTCTATAATTCTATGTAGAAAAAAACTCGGGTGTATTTCTCCCGATACGTCCTTCCGACAATTTGTATACATTTTTCAATAGTTTCTAAAATTTTGCGAGCAAAATATAAAAGTGATTTCGGCACGTGTGACTTTGTGACAATTAACGCCCCGGTGAAAATAAAATTTGGAGCGTAGGTCGAACGTAAGGGAAAGGCGATAAAAGCGTGAACGAAACGTCTAGGAAGCGAGAATTGAAACATCGGAGCGTGAAAGAAGCGTTAAGATATTTTTACGCTTCTTCTACGCTCCGGGGGTTTCAATTTTCGCTTCCTAGACGTTTTGTTCACACTTCGATCACCCCTTCCCTTACATTCGACTTACGCTCTAAATTTTATTTTTACCAGGGCGTCTGCCTGCTGACTCCAGTCTTTCTTTTCGCGGATTCCGTGAGAAAAGAACGGCGCGCTAAAGGTCACCGGTACGCGACACATATATAGTTGTTACTTTTTTTTTTAACGATGAGAGAGGAATCCGCCGGTGGCACCCATAGTTAGTGGCGATCGGTTGCGCAGTCGCGGCCGATCGGCATCGTTAGATCTATCGACGTGCGTGCGAGTGCAAAAACGCGCGTTCTATAAGGAGATACCCATGGGAAACGGGATAAGCGGGCGCCCCCACGGGGGAGAGAGACTCCGTTTCTTTTTATCTATCTTTCATTACGATAAATATCGCGCGCGCATTTTGCAACTGCTGCTGCGCGCGACGGAACGGGCACGCGACCTTCGAATCGAGAATAAGCGAGTGATCGCAGCGATGTAATATCGGCCTGCCTCTGAAAAATAGAGGTCAGCTAAACGCGTCCTCTAAAATCTGCGTCTGATTTGCTGAAAGACGCCGGCGATCGCATAATCCAATCCAATTAGCATTTATAGTTTTGATAGCAATAAATTGCGACGTACAAAAAAAAATTCCTAATTTAGTAATAATAAATAATAAATAATAATGTCAAAGTTAAATTTATTTGTGCTAGTTAAATAGCACTTGTGTTTCATTAATTAATATTTACAACTTTAATATTATGATGTACGCAAATCGACTGTTCTATGTATTAAAAATTAATTCCTCATAAAATATTCTCGTAAAAAATCCTCGTAAAAAATTAATTGTGAATTTTTCTATGTTCTTTTTGCAAAAAATTGCTCTTCGTTCTCTTTAAAAATTTAACATATACAAAATTTTTAAATTACTAAAAAGTCGAAAGTATTTCATGTGAGATGATTCATTTTTTGACATGTTATTAAAAAAAAATATTAACTTTTATAAATAAAAATATTAATATTATCGTGACAAACGAAAAAAACCTATGACAAGTTATCACGTGTTACAAGACTTGGCTTCTTCTAAAAGCTTTTCCATTTCATTCACGATCAGTGACGCAATGAACTATTCCATTAAACCGTTGTAACAGCAGGCTAATTTAATGTTCGGTAATAAAACGGCCGGTTTGTAATTGTTACGGCACTTTTTGTTTACGCGTATACAATGCGTTTACGATACAAATGATGTTGCTTAAAGGTTTAAAAAAGGAAATACATTGTATTATTCTCATATCTTTTGTTCGCAACAGGCGATTTTCTCGACACAGTCTTAATTTTACTGTCTTATTTCATAAAATTCGCATTATGCTACTCTCTGTAGTTTAATTGGGAAATAAGAATGCATCATGTTTCATTTGGTCAAAATCTAAAACCGATATAATTGACACCGCTCCATCACACCGACGATAGTTCGGTCGATATTTTTTTTCAAAGAAAGCAGTTTAAGTCAAGGCGCTTTTCGAGATTCATTGTTCCCCGTCGCAGGCGGCGAAAGTATGGATTTAATTACCGTCAATCTCGCATTTATCGCGCGAACGCAAGCGTCTCGAGGGATTGACAACGTTATCCGTTGATTCAAATGTTGGTTAATATTTGCGATCTTTAACTCGCCGCCGCGTCGTAAAGCGTGTTTTATGATAATTGACAATTGACGAATATAATTTCGCACGTGGTTAATTTCAGTCAGAATTTTAATGCCCGTCAAGTGAAAGCGCATAAAGATTGGCGGCGAGACGGAAAAATCGCGAAGAAACGTATAAAGAGTTGTATGGATTCTTGCTTTTGTTACAGCTTTCGCTGATTTGATCTTTCTTTTTTAACAAGAAAGAGAGAGACAATTTTAGACAATTTAATTATAATAACATTATTCATTTGCAATTATCACACGCAAAATTGCATACTGTTGTGAGAGAAAAATATAGTCATACCTTTAATTTCTAACACGAAATAAGATTAACTTAACTATATGCATGTTAACCATAACTATCGTTAGGAATATTCGAAAATTGTGGTTGAGGCGAAAAGTATAACTATATTTTTCTCTCACAATCAGTGCATATTACAAAAATATTATTAAGTACACTTACATTTTCCTCGATGTAATCTAAAAAGGGTAGAGGTACTCCGGAGTAATCCCAGCGGCGTCCTGGTCGAAGACGTAATCCCACGATGTAATCCAATGACACAACGCACTCGCGAACTTTACCGTCCCGAGAGCGCGACGCGGCCGGTTTAAAGATGTACTTTTGCGACGCGCGTTTCGGCAAACGCGAGATTCCCGGGAGCCCATCGCGCGCGCGGATTCCGAGGCTTCGGCTCGCCGCGTCGCCTCGCGTCGCGCCGCTTGGAAGGTCAGACGGAGGACACAGCGCGCGTACCGAAAAAACGGCCGGACAATGCAAAAAACGTCTCGCAATGCACTTGGAAGTCGTAAAAGACCTCTCGAATATAACACATACGCGAATCGTGCGCATCACGAAAATATCACTACACGCACACTTCCCCCGACGTAATCCGTAGTAATCCCAGCGATATCCCGGTCGAAAAAGTTCGAATAAGTAATCCCGCGACGTAATCCAAAGGCACCGTTCTCAGGTCACTCGCGGTACGCGAAATTTACTCGTCTCGACGGATCGAGG
Source organism: Tetramorium simillimum (assembly GCA_011636635.1). NCBI lineage: Eukaryota > Metazoa > Arthropoda > Insecta > Hymenoptera > Formicidae > Tetramorium > Tetramorium simillimum. The sequence goes on from VBVQ01001354.1 coordinate 19,765, forward strand.
ACGACGACGCCGGTTCAAAGATATACTTTTGCGACGCCGTTCGGCGGCAAACGGCGAGATTCCCGCGCGAATATACCGAGATCCATCGCGCGCGAATATCGAGGCTTGTGCAATATAATGCATAGATCGAGGTCCTTTTTTGGGGCAGTTAGTGTAAATGAACGCACCGTCTCCAGGCCTCCCATTGGTTCTTTCGAATTTGAGTTCCCCAATGGGAGGCCTGGTACGCTCATCTACACTAGTTACATTGAAGAACCTAGAGATCGATTCTATATCTTCTGAAAAAGTGAAAATGTGAAAAGTGAGCAAATTCACTAAATGTTGACCAATGAAATTATAAATATCTTAGTAAATCTGCTCACTTTTTACATTTTCACTCTTTTAAAATATACAGAATCGACCTCCTAGTTCACCTAGTTTACGCACTTCATTGTATTCGCCGCGCCGCCCAGTTCAGTCTCCTGATTGGCTATTCTTCATGTTGTATCTTTACGAGATAATTAAGAATAATAAATATGAGTCAATTTAAATTACAATTTTCGAGAGTTCTCTTTTTGAAAATTCTTTAATGAATAGAATAGATAGGAGACGTGCTTTTGTCACGTACAAAACATGTCAAACGATAATATCATACGAAACATTTAAAAATCTTGAAATTGATGAACGATAAATTACAACAAAAGCAGTTAACACTAGAAGTACCGAGCAGTTTTCAAATTTAAAAAAAAAAAGATATTCGTATGAAAAGATATCGTAATTTTTCACAGATATAATTAATTAAACTTTATTGAATTTTGCCTCAACGTTCTTGATGTCATAATTCTTTTGAACAATGTATTAACAAAAGATTTTTTGTTTAATTAAAAAGTATGACTGCTTCTAAGATTTTACATGTGATAAAGTCGCGTCACAGACTTTTGCGTAACGCCGAAGGAAAATCAACCAATTAGGGTTCTTTCGTTCCACTCTAGAGAGAAAAATGAACACCCAAAAAAAAGTAATTTTGTTATACATGGAATCCTTTAAATCTTAGAGGATTTTACTCTTATTTTGACCTCAAGAGGATTCCTCTGAAATCAAGAGAAAAATACTATAATAAACAAGAGTACTTAAGATAGAAAAAAGTATTTTTCACTTTATTAAAAGGGGAATATGTTTGCTGTAAAACAATGAGCTTAGAATATGAGATTATAGGAAAAATCATTTTAAATGTAAAATACCTCCTTTTGAGTGAAAAACTCGGCGTGGTTGATTTCCTTCAACGTTATGCAAGTCTGTGTCGCGGTCTATAAAGTGTAAAAAATATATATTAAATATATATACACCCGCTGTCAAAGTGCACGATGTAAAAAAAAAAACGTATAAATTCGACGAAGTGAAATAAATTACGTATTGTCTCTGTGAACTTTAAGGAATTCGCGCGTGCAAAAAAAAAGTTCCTAGTGAGCGCGAAACGTGATAGGTAGCACCACCGCCTACGCGCGCCGCTGAGACGCGGAGTCGCGCGCACGGAAAATGCCGCGAGTTCGCACAGGCGGGATATATTTAACCGGAAGAATATTCTCATTTGTTTCTAAACGCATCGGCTATTGTAAGCGTCTCTCTCTAATTATTCGCATGCCGTATACGACGCCGACGTAGGCGAGATAATCGTCAAGCGGGCGCCAACGAAGCTGCAGGGAATCGTCGAACGCGTCGCGCCCGAGCGAGAGACGTGGAGCCGCGCGAAGTGAGCCGCGAGAACGGAGCCCGTCGGTTTCAGTGCGCGGCCGGCGGCCACGTTGAGGAGACGAAATCGTTCGGTTTCTCCCTGTTGGACCGAGCCAACGCTCGTTAGGAGGATTCGTTCGCTCGCTGACCGGAGCTCGAGCCGCTTCGTCGTTGCGGCTCTATTACGAAACGCGAATATCGCGAATCTCGCGAATGTCGCGATCCGGCGAGACCGTAAGTCGATCGATTTTTCGGTGCTAGTTACGCGGTGGTACGGCGATCAGCGGCGATTAATCGGCGATTATGCGAGTGTCGCAGCGTTAGCGCGAGAGCGGTCGCGTCGGTGTGAAGTTAGCGCGAAGCGTCGACGTCGCCGGTCGCGTCTCCCGCCTGTTGCGCGAAGATAGGCCGTTGTTTTCGAATCTCGCGAGCGCTTAGCGAACGGAGCACGTAGGCGTAGCGAGAGAGGGAAGCGAACCTCGGTCCTCGCGCCGCTCCGCGCCGGCGGCGGCCGAATGTGTGCGTGCGTGCGTGCGTGCATGCATACGCGCGCCTGTGTCATGTGACGTAACGCGGCGCGAGGCACGCGTCTGTCGTCCCTAAAGCGCCTTGTATCGGACTACGAACTGAGATTAAGATCGACGTGGAATTCGGAGTAGAACCAGAGAGTAGAACGAAACTGATAATCAAGTAATTTTGCGAACGTTGTTCCGCGTGGGCAACGTCCGATCTAATCTCAATCTCAAGCCGCTGTTTAATTAACACAGGCTTGACGCTTCGCCGACGTGCGTGTCGCCGCGAGAGGTGCCTCGCCGTCGCCATTGTTTACGGGATTGAAACGATCAGTACTTGGACGTCCGCGATGCGAGATTCACGGCGGTGAAATCTACATTTTCTTACGATTTCGTGGCCGAAACTGTAACGCGGTCGATCGCGGGTGATGTAGTGAAACCGCCGCGGGTGACGCGGACGAGAGCGTGTGAATAAACCGAAGGGGAAAATGCGTACCACAGCGTCGCCGAGGACTGTCAAGCAGTTCCGCAGGAACATCAGCCACGATGCTCCTCTGAACTACAGGAATCGATTGGTACGTTGAAAAATATCACAGCTTATATTATACATATATCAGTATATTTTTCGAGGCGCCCGCGCCGTTCAACTGTTCATCGTTTGTTAAATTTATTATGTGTGACACTTATACAATATCTAAAATTATTACAGGGTGGGCGTATCAATCTTAATTATCATTTGAAAGCGACAGTCGAAAGTGGAGCCCCTCGCCAAGTCCCGTTTTACCAAATCTCATTTCTCGCGCGGCGTCGTTTAGAGACGCATATTTTTTTCAACGATCTCGAATTTTTTTCCCGAGAGGGCAAACGAGAGCGCATTTTCGATGCAACGTACGCGGCGCGCTGTGAACGCGCAAGAAAAGGAACCGGTTCTCTTCCTTATAAGCTTTAACATGCACAAGTTCCCTTTCACCTTCGCGGGAGACTTTGCGGCGTCGCTCGTGCGTGAGATAGAACATTTTTGCGTTCGCACCACCCGGCAGTCCCCCGACATGCGTTTGAATGTGCGCGCACGCGTTTGCGTAGCATTTTAATCGCTCACGTCGTATCTTAATCCGAATCTTTTTTTTTGGCTTTCTCACATCTGACATTTCTCAATCATTATTGAATATTTCTGCAATACCACCACATTAATTGTCTTTGTCTCGAAAAGAAGTAGCTGCCATTCACATTGAAAGTGTCTTAGGAATATTAATAATTATAGAATTTATTATTCTAAAACTATACTTCTCGTCTTTTCAAATTTTTGCTCATTATTATTTTCACGTATAACGACATTAATTCCAATATCAACATAAAAAATATATATCTTTTAATGACTATACTTTTGATTTATATAATTAATAATCACATTTTAAAATATATATCTGTATATACAGAAAAGTGTAGAAATTAGATAGACAATTTATTATACAAATTTTACTTTTTTCCGTACTGAAAAAGATAAGAGGATTTTAAATATGCACACATAAAACATGTATAAAACTTTACCATTTCGGCGTTATTTTCTTATATTAAAAGGTTTCGTTAATGTCAATTTTTTTCTCGCGATTAATAATCTGATTCCATTCGTGTATAAATGTAAATGTATAAGCAGACCGTCGCGTTGGAAAAATCCCGGGCGAGAAGGTCGCGCGAACCCGCACTCATTTCATTGCAGTATCAGTATTTACTTCTGTTTTCGCAGACGCTTTTTTAGCCCCTTCGCGAATTGAGTCACCATGAAAGAAATAATCACGCACGTTTATGCTATTGTTGTTATTCGATGACAAGCTTGACTGTCTTTTTTTACGACTTAATTATCCAATCCCGCGATTGCAATTGCCGACTATAAATGCACGAAGACTATGCATTGCTACGTCAAGTTACAATCAATATTTACAAGACAAACTCATAACGCTACGATGTAAGAATTATGCAAGTCATTTGCTTGTAGCTACAAAAAAATTGATACGACAATTCACTAAATTATATTATTTTGTAACTTGATGAATTTTTTATGAGAAAGTTCAAGTTGAATTGAAATATTCTTATCAAATATGTTATACATATGTATATGTATTTATACATATATATGCAATTTAAAATTAAAAGTATTTGATATATAATATTTTTGCGTTTAGATAATATTTACACTTGATACATCTATTTATAATAATCGTAATAAAATTTGAATTATCTATAATTAATGAGAAATAGCTAAATATTTTAAAATTAAAATCACAGTTTAAAGGTAGATAACATGTAGAGTGTATCATGATTGTAGTAAATGCGACTGACCGGACAACCGTACGATAATAATCTAGAACGAACCGTGAGAGAGAGAGAAAGAGAGAGAGAGAGAGAGAGAGAGAGAGAGAGAGAGAGAGGAGAGGAGAAACGTTCGTGCTATACTATAATTGAATAAAATCGTGAATTAGAGTTATATACACGCACGATTGCGATATCTCTTTGGAATATCTAATGTAGCGACCTGTACTGATCGACATGTGAGAACGTGTTTTCAAAAATCACCGACGGCAATTTGTTATTAACACCGATCAATTTGCGCTTTTCAGCAATGATAATGACTCGCCTACGTTACAGATCGATAATATCTAGAAATCGAATGAGTTCCGTACACTATCCATAAATTTACATTTTAAATCTCGGAAATTTTAGCATATATGAGTTTATAGTATTAATTTTCCCATTCTATTTACATCAATTAAGTTTAAATTGCAAAAGTAATTCTTTAAATTTTTTATTACTTGTCATTTAAAATTTATTATTGACTTGACATTTCTATGACAAAAAATCAAGTAAGAAAAATCTTTGTTGAAACTTGAGAACGTTTTGTTTATAAAAAGCATTTTAGTTTAATTTTTTTAATTAAGATATCTATTTTAACAGAATATAGAGTACTTTAACAGATACCATTTTTTGTCCGGTACATTTGCAATGTTTACGACACGATTGACTCATGAAATGTAGACGTATCATGCGCAATAATCGGCAGAAACAAAGCGCAAATTGTGATTTTTTTCTATATATCCTTAGCGATAGCCATTATGCAGATTTACCGCCGTCAGAGATTTTTCAAAATAGAGAGAGAGAGAGAGAGAGAGAGGGAGGATGCAGCCACCGGCGATGCATCATTAACGCGCATTTAACGTTGCAAACGTGCCGCCCACGCCTGGCGGCGGCGTCAGCCTTGGCCGATATTTTCATCGTTATTACTTTTCCGTTTCTTTTTTATGTGAAACTAATAAAGATCGCGCCCGCGGCGTCTTGAATTATTTATGAGATTCGGGATGGAAACGACGGTTAAACGCTAATGACAATTTTTCCTCCGAGGGATTCCTTACAAGCGTTATAAAGTTATGCGTGTCGTTTTACGAACGACGCGTGTACAAGATTGTTGCATGACTTTTAATGCCAAAGAGAACGGTGGATTAGAGGATTTGTGATTGACGCGTGATTTCATTCATATAGACGCATTGGACTTCATAAATCTTATTTAAGAGACTTGTTTAAAATAATTTGTAATGACAATCGAATAGATTTTTATACACTAAAGTAATAGATTTCTTTAGGAAAATATCTTCCAAGCTGTTTTTGAATTTTCGTATTAATAATAAAAATGCAAGAGTAGCAATACATTTAGTAGATATATTATAAAATGTAATTGTAGGATGATTTTGTGAAAGGACACTGTTTGAAGCAATGTGTGATATTTACACGTTTTTTAGAAATTCACATACTCATAGGCATCTTAAGACGGGGGACACACATCATGGGGATACAGTATACACTGCGATTTATGTTCTATCAAAAGTGTGTGATACTCACACATTGCTTCTAACAGTGAAATTTAATAAATCAATAATCGAGTAATGATTGTGCGGATTTACAAGTTTCTAATTATACACATAAATTTCTACCTTATGTGTTATCACAAATTCCAAAATCTATAATATAATGCTTTTCAATATATTACTATTACAAGATTATTAATCAATGTCAAATGGCTTTTCTCATAAATCTCACATTAACGAAAGGAGTGAAATTATCTTGGTAGCTTGTAAACACCACTTGATATAATTGATGATAAATGCTCTGACGATGATAAATCGATGGAGGGAAAGTCGATTACTAATTCAACCTTCGACCTAATCTGAGATTTATGTTCTATCTTCGACATTAAAGCTACGAGATCCCGACCTTGTAGCGTCGATATGCCTAACCATTCAATCGTAAATGCGTAAATCGTGTAACGAAACGATGCTCAGATTACATGTGACAAATGTTTTGAAATATATATCGAGCGAGAGAGAGAGAGAGAGAAAGAGAGAGGGAGAAAGAGAGGGAGACAAAGAAATCAAGGAAATCTCGCGTATCTGCAAGACTCGATCTCTTGATCGTCAGTAACGATTATAGTCAACGAACAATGACGATCCTTCGATCACTGTCGACATAACTGCGCGGCAATTTTAACGCGAAGTCTGAAATTATACTAATGAGAGACGTGAGACTTAAAAGGTTGCATTAGGCGAGCATTAATGCAATACTGATTGAACGTTGTAACGCTACGTGCGATCAGATAAACCTCTATCTAAGCTTCTATTTAGCGCGGGCATTCGTTGTAATGAAGTCGATTTTTCTCAGTGATACGATCGACGTTTGCTTTAATAATTAATATTTGCTTAGGCTGCTTACGATCGCTAGGAATGAGGAATAAAGTGGCGATGGAAAAATCTGTAAAATCAATCAATATTAATTCTAAAAATCATGTACTATAAATTACGAATTTAAATTAAATCGATTAAATTCATTTTTACTATTATGTTAGAAGAAGGTTCTATATGAATACAAGAATATTTTCTTCTTCAAATAATTGTGTAAGTCAATATTCGATCGAAAATTGTTTAAAATTTTATATGTATGATTATACTGCTTAATAAAATTAAGTAATTTTTTATTTTTTTATTTAAGACATTGATGATTAACACAGAATCTGTTGTGTCAAACTTGCAATTTACACAGATCATTAAAGATCTATGAAATATTTTTTAATTATGATTCAAATTTAAGGATTTTTTTATCGCCGCAAAATTATTAAAACTAATTTGATATCAAAATTGATAAATTTAAATTGGTGGAAATCAAAAGTAAAAATTTGACCATTTTTTATTTAATGACTAAAATAAATTTTTGCAATTTCAACTGGAAATTTTTCAAAATTGTGACGTGATAAAGCAATTTGGTAAATAGAATCGCATTCAAGCGTTCAAAAATTTTCGGGAAGTAATTATTCCCGTTCGCGTGGATTTTTTTACAATATTATAGGTTAAAAATTAACGTGTTAAATACCGCGCGATACTGTCGAGCTATGCCAAGTATTTCTTGATTACGAAATTGCGGTTGTTATGATTATTAATGATGGATAAATCAAGCTGCTACATGCAGAATGGTAAAATGAGCCTCCGATTGTCTTGAATATTATAATGGAATTATAATTTAGCAGCTAGTATGGCAGCATTCTTTCGTGAGAATAAAGACTGATCGCGTCGACGAGAGTTTGAGTTTCTATATGTTCAATCGATCCGTGCGGGATTTGAGCGTGGAAAATTGCGAGAGAAATAAGTAATAGCGCCGCTAATAGCGACAAATTGCATCTCAGGCGAAAAAAAGGTGGAAATAATTATTTTAAATGGCTGGAATGCATTTTCCGAAGAGCCGCGATAGTTTATGTAAATTGCACTCAGGGAATACCGGTTCTTGTGGTGTTAGGGCTATGCACAATGGCTGCTGTATCGGCGACAGTGAAAGTAGCTGCATAACAGATAGCTATGAACAATCCACGCGCATCATAATTATCGATGATTAAGTACGCTTCATCGATTTGCAATCTCTCGTCGCTCGTCGATCTCGAATTTCGCAATCGAATGTAGTTAGTAATAATGCTTCTTCTTTTTCCGCATAATCTTGAGGAATTTATAATTGTCATTACTTATTTAGCGAAGAAACGAAAATATTTCTTTTTCTTACAATATTAAAATAATTTGTATATCATCTGTTCTTCTCCTTTATTATAAGAAATTTATTATTTTGGAAATTTACTAATTTTTAGTGTATTACTAAAATAATATTTATGTTTAATTACTTATTTTATTATGTAATTTATTAAATTGATTTAATTACTTTCGATGATGAAGTTCCAAATTATAGTAATCGAATTAACAAGAAAAAATTATTTAATGTTTTTAAATATTTTTTTCTTTGAATAAAGAATACTCTAAAACTTACTGAGAATATTGCGTCGTTAGTTAGTGTTGAGGTTTACGGTAATGCAAAATACCTAGAACAGTAAAGAAACAAATAAGAAGAGAACCAAGTAACAATGTAATTCATTTACTCATTTCATGGATTCCATTAATATTTTTAACATTTATTTATTACCTTCTATATGGTAATGTATAAAACGAATAGTAATATGTATAAAAACGAGCTAAGAAAGTTTATTTATCGCCAATTACTCGCTTTATCGAAACATAATTTAAACATTGTATGAAACCATGCGTGGACCATTTCCGTGTGACGTCTGTGAACAATCTCTAGCCAGTTATCTGTACCGCGCTCTCGAATATTGTTGCACTATCAGCAACTAGTTGTTTGGTAAGACGACTCGAGATATCAAACCCCGTCCATGGTGCCTTATCGTCTCAACAAAAGTTGAGACAGACAAAGTTCGACGATTTATTGTTGCACAAATGTTGCGTCGACCGATGTTAAGTTAACGGATATAAATGAAATGAAGAAGACGATTCTTAAAAGTTTCCAATAATTATTAATCCATTAAATTTTAAATTAACGAATCGTATTTTATTACTAATAGTTATTAATAATTTTATCTTTATCGGTCAATAACTTTTTTGTTTCTGTCTATCAAATTTGTATTTTACGTCAATTTTGCATTACCATTCGAGACAATTTGAAACTTTGGTGCAGAAGACAAAAAATTCTACCATTGAAACTTTGATTATTAAAACATATTATATATTTCAACTTCATTATCTTTTAGATATGTTTTAATAGAAATAAAATTCGGACAGTTTATGGCCTGCATTTTAAAATATTTTACTTTCGGATTAAGTCTAATTTAGATAAGAGTAATTACAGAAACGGGGACTTTCGGTTATGGCTGAAATTTTTTGCGCTGTCGGAGAGATATCGCGCTAGCTCGCAATTCCGCGGTTCCGAGGACAGACCGAGAGAAAGGATAGGTGTATGTACGTGTAACAGTGAGAAGGCCCGCGCCGATCATTGAATGAAATTTAAGTGGGTCGCGCATGAATGAAATCGTGCTCGCCCGTTTCGTTCCATTCGCGCGCATACTACATGCTCGCACGCTCACTCTCGGCTAGTCGCTCTCGCGTAGGCGAGCGGACGTGATTTAAAACGATCGCGGTTGACCACATTACAAATCGACTCTCAACGATTCGAATTTTCCATTTGTCCACATGGCAATCTCTTTTTCCGTTTACTTACAAAGTAGAGAATATCTGATAATGAGATTAGCATAAAATAATTCGACTTGAAAATCAATGCACGAATATTTTCATTTTAATTTTAATTTAAGTATTTTTTTAACGTTTCGTATTTGCTTTTTAAAAGATTAATTAACATGTAATTTAGAATATTTTATTTAAATTATAAAAATTTTAATAGAATTATTTAATAGAATTGCAAGATTTCTCAATAATTTATCTTTAAAAGTAGTTATTTTTTTATGTATTTAAAGTTAATTGGAAGATTGATAAATCTAGATTATCTGAAGATTTATAAATTTCTTAGCGCTTATCTGAACGACTATTCAAATGATGTCAGGGCACACGCAGGTGCACATAAACATGTGCGGAATGTGCGTGACAACGTTGCGATGTTCTTCACGTCTCTCGTTACTGTTTCTCTTATTTTTCATATACATATAAAATCTACAAGTCCGTCGATTTAATAAATTCGATTGCGTTTCGAAGCGAGATCCCGTTCCTAACAGATCTCAATTCTCAGTAACATTCGTATTGACATTAATTAATTCGCGATCGATAGCATTTCTTTCCATCTGACACATTTAGTACTCGATATGCTGTCATATAGCCGACTTTGATTCATAATTAGAGCTAATCATCGATATTTTATTTTATCGAATGTTATATCGTTGCTACTGTTTTTACATTTTTATTTTAAATAACATCTCTTGACGTAAAAATACTGTAAAATTATTTTAGAATTATAAATTATAAAACTAATAATAATGTTATTTTATCGTTATGAGATTATTGTAAAGTTATAAAGAAATTAAATTCGGTTGTAATAATGAAAAAAAGTAATCGTCATTGTTGTTATCGATAATACACACCAAACAGAACGGTGTGAATCATAGGTTTTATTTCAAGAGTCAAAACGATACCGAAATAGACAGCATCCCACGGCGAAAGAAGGTGAATCGTCTATTTAAAGGGTTGGACTTGGATTGGGTGTTCTGCATCTCTCTTTCTGTTCTGTCTGACTACGTGTAAATAATTATAGATGTTCGCAAGAGGCGCAATTTGTAACTTTTGCGTCTCGCTTTTCGTAGTTGTTTAAAATATAAATTTAGTATAACAATATTATCACTTTATTTGTGAAAAATGTATGAATGAAGATTTAAGTGAATTTATACATATGGAATCATTTATATACGCTATTGCACATACGAATATTTATTTGCATTTACTATTCAAGAAGATGATTCCTTTTCTCTCTTGATTTTCTTGCATATCTCTCTCTTTCTCTCTCTCATTTAGTATTACGTAAAGTTTCTTGAGAGGCACGTGGGTTGCGTCGGTTCGGACGTCATGCCAGGGTTTCCGGTATATGTATCGTACTTCTCTTACCTAGCTGTGCCAGCACACGGAATTGAAATTGCACGCCTGTGGCCTCATTGAAACGTCAATGCATTGCGAAACAAGCGGAACCATATACTTGTAACAGATACGCATTTCTCTCGAGGGAATAACGCAAACGAAAATAGATACGTTCAAATAAAAATCAATTACAATTTGTTTATTTCATAAACAGTAATACTTTTACAATAACGAAGCGTTATTAGGGTTATTATTATTCGTTAAGAGGCAGAAAAAAAGATTTATTCTCTTTTGAAATTAATTATAAAAGTAATATTTGGAATCAAAATGCGGATTTCTTAATATAATTTAAATATGATATAAATCTCGTAGTCACAAATTTTATTTATTCTTAATTATAGAATTAAATAGTAACATATAACATTTGAAAAATAAGGAAAATTATTGAAAGAACACGGATCTTAAAAATGTTAAATGAAGTTATTATTAAATATTGTATATAATTTATATTATGTACATATTATCCTATACAATTATAGATATTAATAATTATAATGACACGTGTATCAAATTTTAATGATTTAAATATCATTATATTACATTAGTTAAAAACACGAAGGGTAATACGTAATGACAGTCAAATAAAGATCAAGAACGTTTCTTATGACGTGACAAACGGAGTTTCTCGGAAGAGTTTGAGACGATTGCTTTCGATCTCTTGAGGCATGCCAGGCCCAAAATAATCGAAGAACAAAGATGCTCTTGGCATCAGTCTGGCGTTTCATCATTCTGTTTGTATAATGTCGCAGGAAAACTCGAGATTACACTCGCTGCCAATCAAACTCGATCCCGTGTCAAACGCGTTTCTTTTTTTCGAATCGTTAATGAACATAGGACGAAGAATACATTAAATTAAATAAAAAAATTATAATAAAATCGCGATTCTATTTAATTTAATTTGAAAGAAACTTGTCTTCATTAAAAAAAACATAGTAGTTAACATAATATATTACAAATATTTCAAGTGATATTTTGTTACATTTTCCCGTATAATGTTTTCAAATCTGTGGCTTGGAAATTTTCTACGGCGATTTTTCCATGCGAGACTTTGATCAATTATTTATCGATTAACGTGCCTTTCTCTCTCTTCCGGCTCGCAAGATTACGGATCGTGTTGTGAAAGAGATTTCACATATAAAATCGTAAAGCCGCTCTTTAGACGAGTGTTTACGTAGTACTATTCACGCAGGAACGTCGTTCGCCAGAATCCAAATAATCACGGAAAAACGGTGCTTCTGGCGCGTTTACAAAAGCATTTTGTCACTACCGCGTTTATGGCATCATGAATCGATCGAGGTTGCACTATGAAACCTATTCAGAATTCAATTTGTGATTTAATATTTTATGTTACTTATTTAAATTTTAATAGCAGGAATTTTTAGTTAATTAATTTTTTATTTTATTTTACTATTAATTTATATTAATTTTTACAATTTTACATTTATATACATAAATAAAGTTAATATATTGGTTTACTATAATTCTACACTTGAAAACGTTCTCTCTCTCTCTCTCTCTTAATAAATGATAATTATAAACCATTAAATCATATTCTATTTAGTAAAAATATAGTAGAAATATTTGAAAACACAAAAAAATATAATTGAATGGAATATAAAGAACAAATGGATAGAACAAAGTGCCATTTAAAGATCTTATCTTGATTAACTATTGAATGGAGAAAAGATTTATAATTTATGTACATTAGACGCAAAAATTGATTCGATCAATCTGCGATATATCTTGGATTCTCACAGCATTTATCTTGGATCGTTATAAATCATTCTTGTGCTATCCAGGTCGCGTTGGACACTCCGTGAGTTATGAGACATAATAATTGACATAAATAATGGAATAGGATAATGGAATACGGTGCGGTAACATTGTAACAGTAGTTGTCAGATCTCGATAAACCCATCATAATCATACGCGTTCTGAAAGTTCATATGCGCGGAAAAATGCAATAACTGACATTTCATGAAACGCAAATAAAGGCACGTGTGCGAGAATGTGTGACGAATAATAAACGCCTTGCTACTTCAATATTTGCAATGAATTTCTCAAGTCAAACCTTTTATTTTTAGGCTGATTATATTAATATTTTAATTATAAACTTTAAAAATCTAAGAACTTAAAATTTTTTTTTTAAATATTGGATTAATTTTATTTTTAAAGAATTTTGCACAATGTTGTGGAATTTTTATAAACGGAATGACTGGATGAAACGTTAATATTTGTCGTCGCGCGACTGCTACTACAAAATCGCAAGGTCGACGACGAAACGCAGTATCGCGATGCAGGAGCGAGCTCGCACTGATTATTTTTCCATTCGATACGATGTCCGTTTATTTGTTCGCCGCGCTAAGTGGTGCCGCCTTCTCGCAATTTTCTCTGACGCAAATTAACGCGTGTGACGATTTGAGATTATTTTTGCAAGTCCTGCAGTTGCCGTTTATACGGGATGATTCATGCAGGACGAGAAACATGCGTGCAGCTTATTAAACGCGAGCGATTTATTTTCCCGCGGAGAGATCGATCTCGCGGATTCCTTTGTTCGGCCTCTCGATCGTCCTGAGAACTTTTCCGAAACCACGCCGGAATTCATTCCCGCGAATTCGTCCGTGAAAGGCGGCGCTGTAATTAATAACCGTGCGGGCGAACGCGCGTTGCCGGAATTAGACTTGCAAAGCACCGGCATGTCCGCGTGCCGTATACCAGTGCCGGTGTACCGGCTGGTGTAACCAACCGGCCGCCGTGTGTGCAAGTGTTATTAGCAAGTCAAATTTCGGAATCGAGCCTTAGGCTCGGCCTGCGGAAAAGCGCGTACGGTTTATTTGCGTCGTGACTAGCCTGCAAGATCGGGTGCAGAATCCATAATTCGTGACGTGTCGTTTTAAAGACACACAACGCGACATCGAGGCGCATAGATGATACGCACGTGTGTGACACCCTGCCAATGTTTTCGTACAGCTTTTTAAAAGAGGTCAATGTAAAAGAATAAAAATGAGAAGACACGCGCGTGTAATTCATCTACTTATTTATTGTAATGGGAAGTATGATTTTGTTGTCGCAAATGGATTTTCCGTTAACTCGTGTATTCCGTAGAAAAGCTTCTTCGGAGTAAGCTTTTTCTTTAACTCGAAACAGTACGCGTATACATTTTCATCAAAGTTTTGCAAACGGAATTCCAGGATTAAAAAAAATTACTATTCATCGCTTGTCCAATTATCCGCGACTCCTGACGAGGCTCACGGCGGAATGTCGACGTGATTTATTTTATCGCTACCGCGCATTCCATTTTCATTTTTCTGCGTAACACATCGCGCAAGGATTTTTCGAACTGTCTCGGAGCCGCCACGCTTACATAAATTCGATGCATCGGGAGATCGCTGCTATAATGGCCCCGCGTTCGCCGATCTATCGGTGTTTTCTTGTACGGCAATTACCTCGACGATAATTACCTCGTCACAGCAATTACAGACTACCGAGCGTCTCTAGGAGAGGAGGATCCGCGCGCGCGGAATCGATCTGTGGACATCCGTTTCCATTACATGATGGACGTGGTTTCCCGACACTATCATTAGATCTCATTAGTTCGTTGATTTCTTACCGCGCGCGTAAATTCCAGCGCATTTTAATTGCCGCTCGGCGATTTTGTTATCGTCTCAAACAGGAGCATTCTGTTATTAGCCTCTCCCCATTAATTTACATTAAAGTATCCAAGCGATATGCAATTTAACGTAAAAAAGAGTTAGATATACAATCTAAAAATTATTGAATACTCTTATTTATCGCATAACTCTTCAACTTTATACTCTAAATACCAACGCTTCAAATTTTATATAAAACAATAGGGATCGTTAACGTTCGAATGCTCAATCAGCGGTCGAATCATGGTCACGTTCCTTAAAATTAAATAATAGCATAGGCTAGTTGCGCATTCCCTGCCCACATGGATAACTGTGTGCTTAATGGATAGCGGTTAAAGGTGGCACACAAAGTGGACTAATACGAGGTGCCATTTAGTTGGTTAAAGATCCTTGAGGAACCCGCTCGTGTCAGTAAATACGATGCGATTACGCGATTATTACACATGTCATTTATCATTAGCAGCGGTAGACCGATCTGTGGCGCAGGATTTTCTTCCTCGAATTCGTTATGATCGTCGAAGAAAAACTTTATACCTACCTTAATGAATTAATTCTGATTAATTCTATTTAAAAGTAATTTTATCGCGCGGAGTATTGAAAGTAATTTTTTTTTTTTAAGAAAAAATACATTGAACGAAAAATATCAGGTCTTTCCAAAAATAAATTTCGTCGCAATCGCAACGAAATCTGAAAATCTAAAATATTCTTTTCTTTTTAAACAATCAATCGTTTTTTGTCATTCGTTTCGCTGTCATTCCGCGACAAGAGATATCGCTCTTTTAAAAATTTATCGATGAAAAACAAGTACGGGCCGCAAAATTATAAATCCGCGTCAACAACTCGGCATATTTCCTGTCCGTTGTTTCTCCTCTTCTCGAAAACATTGTTTAGAATCAGCACGTGTCCCCTGAAAGAGGATAGAGGAGATTTTTAACGGCACGACGAGACCGGAAACATTAACGTACCCATGGACTTCGGCTTTGTTCTCGTACGCTAATGAGCGCGGTAATTCCCAAAGCGTAACACACGGTCCCGGGAACACCGGACTGGGTCTGCAGAGCCAACCTTGAGGAGGAGAGGCGTTATGCAACAACGAGGCACATATGTGAAACATATGTGGCGATCGTTGCATGCCATTTAAATTGACCGGTCTGCGTGTTCCTAGATTTAAATTGGTAAACGCCAACAACGAAATCAAAATGCGATTATTACCACTGCGTAAAAAGTCCACTTGCTCGTGTGATATTTTATAATCCTCGGCAATGTGAAATCTCCGTGGAAGAATCTCTCTGGTCAAAAACATGATTGAATTTTCGATTTAATTTCCGTTGTGTTGGATTTTATGAAAATCCAATTTAATGTCGTCACTGCGTACATCATTATTCTACATGCACTGTAAAAAATTTATGTAAAATTACACCTATTATAGTAGGTAATTTTGAGACCAATTCTAAATTGTAAATTTACAACTATAAAACTACAAATTTTGCGGGTTTATAACTCTACATATAAATTTTGCAAAAATGTCCTAATTCGTTTTTCTTTGTGCATACACTGTAAAAAAATTTACAAATTAAAAAATTGTTTTTATTTATAAACTGCAAACTTAGAGAAACACGCAAGAATTTACAGTTTTTAGT